>SSNR01000859.1:23385-42496 GCA_006937965.1 Callopanchax toddi | reverse complement strand
TGCTGCAGTTGTTGTTGTTGGTGCAGCAGTTGTGGTTGTTGTTGGTGCAGCAGTTGTGGTTGTTGTTGGAGCTGCAGTTGTTGTTGTTGGTGCAGCAGTTGTGGTTGTTGTTGGTGCTGCAGTTGTTGTTGTTGGTGCAGCAGTTGTGGTTGTTGTTGGTGCAGCAGTTGTGGTTGTTGTTGGTGCTGCAGTTGTGGTTTTTGGTGCTTCAGTTGTGGTTGTTGTTGTTGCTTCAGTTGTGGTTGTTGGTGCTTCAGTAGTGGTTGTTGTTGGTGTAGTAGTTATAGTTGTTGGTGGTGCAGCAGTTGTAGTCGTTGTTGGTTTAGTAGTTGCACTTGTTGTTGCTGGTGCAGCTGTTGAGGTTGTGGAAGCACGAGTTGTGGTTGTTGGTGCAGCAGTTGTGGTTGTTCTTGGTGCAGCAGTTGTGGTTGTTGGTGCTGGAGTTGTAGTGTGTGTTTGAGTAGTTGTTGGGATTTGTGTTATAGTTGTGGTGGTTACGGATGGCATTGTAGCAGCTACAGTTGTGTGTGTTGTTGTAGTGGTTGTTGGTGTAGTTGTACTAGTTGCAGGTGTAGTGGTTATTGGTTGTGTTGTAGTAGTAGCTGGAGTGATGGTAGATGGTGTTGCAGTTGTTGTGGTCAGTGGATTGTTACACAGAGTGGCTCCACAGCAGGTTGGTCCACTGACGATGGTTCCAACATTCTGCATAAATGGTAGTGATCCTAGACTTGCAGCAGCTGCACATGTGTTTGGACTAATGCAGCCAAGCACTGGACCTGTGCTTCCTCCACTTGTCACTGTGTAGAAACAACAAAGTCTAGTTTTTTAAAGGCCTTAAAAACAAATGAACAAACACTTTACCCCCACTGAGGACAATAACTGCCAGTCACAGTTTTGTAACAAGTTAATGCTGAAAACAGTTAATGATAGAAACTCACTAGTTGAAGAGAAGCAGTTGGTCTCATCTCCTGAACATGTTATTGGAGAAGTGCATGTACCAGTGCTGGGGTTACACACAATACACTCAAGAGAGTTGGAAGGCTGAGGACTGGGGACTAAATTGTACAAAAACAAAACACAAGTTTGTAATATTTAGAAAACAGAAAATCACAGAAATGCATTGCATCTGTTTTTTGTAACTTACAAGGTAGTGTGTTTGAGTTGCATTTGTCAGTGTTGCAGCATGTAGCAGATGCAATTGCAGATGCATCCCCTATGTTGGCTGAAAAGGTTATATTTCCTGTGCTTGGACAAAAAGAAGATGCAGCACAGGCCTTGTAGATCTGGGTTCCTGGAGTTACACCTGACACAGCTGTAGAGTAAACAGGTAGTTAGTTAATGTTGATTCAAACTCCACAGAACATTTCCCCACAAGTACTGCACTACATAAAATAACTAGGGCTGGGACTTTAACGCATTAATTATGATCAATTAATTATGAAAGATATAACGCGTTAAAAAAAGTAACGCAATTAACGCAATTGTGTTTAAAGCATGGCGGAGCTCTTGTCAGGAGGGATGTCCCGATCCGATCACGTGATCGGAAATCGACTCCGATCACGTGATTTTGGACTCGATCGGAATCGGACGTCACCTCCCGATTTTGACTCGGGTTTCCTCTACATGTGCCCAGCCCCGCCAAAATAAAAGCCGCTATGCCTTCAGAAGGAAGTTTGGGTTTTTAAATATATGTTAAACAATCTAAAGCACATGGGATTTATATATAGTCTATATTTGTGCACATATATTAACCATAATCAGAGTTTTAATCAGTTTCNTTTTTTAAATTGAGTCCGACCACTAAAAATAACAGGATGAAAAGTACCAGAAATGGAAGCTGTGATACACATCGTCTCTGTGCTACATGTCACTGGTGCTGTGCTGGAGCAAGCCGAATCTGTGCAGGTCATACACTGCAGGGCTCCAGCTGCAAACAAGACAAACATCAATTTAAAGGATGAATATGTTGTCAATACACTAAGGTCCAATAAGTTACAAAAAGTTACAGTAAGTAACAATAAGATTTTAAAGGGCAAGTTTGGAAACATATACAGTATACAGGTTTTCACAGACTCAATAATAAATCTGGAAAAACATGAAATGAAGTCACATAAAAAACAATGTCAGAATCCTTGGATTGAAATGAGCTAGAGAGTCTGAAGCCTGAAAATAGAGAATAGTTTTTTATTTTGGTTTTGTCTTGTAGACATGATTGAATACATTTCAGAATATTGTTACTCACAAGTTGTTTGTGTTGTTGTAGTGGTTGTTGGTGTACTTGTACTAGTTGCAGGTGTAGTGGTTATTGGTTGTGTTGTAGTAGTAGCTGGAGTGATGGTAGATGGTGTTGCAGTTGTTGTGGTCAGTGGATTGTTACACAGAGTGGTTCCACAGCAGGTTGGTCCACTGACGATGGTTCCAACATTCTGCATAAATGGTAGTGATCCTAGACTTGCAGCAGCTGCACATGTGTTTGGACTAATGCAGCCAAGCACTGGACCTGTGCTTCCTCCACTTGTCACTGTGTAGAAACAGCAAAGTTTTGTTTTTTAAAGGCCTTAAAAACAAATGAACAAACACTTTATGATTTTGTATTCATGCTGGTTGGTCTGTTGTGGTTTAAAAAATTATTTTTAAAAATCTAAAAGAACAAAACAAAAAAAAACTTTAAGGAAATCAGTTTTGTAACAAGTTAATGCTGAAAACAGTTAATGATAGAAACTCACTAGTTGAAGAGAAGCAGTTGGTCTCATCTCCTGAACATGTTATTGGAGAAGTGCATGTACCAGTGCTGGGGTTACACACAATACACTGAAGAGAGTTGGAAGGCTGAGGACTGGGGACTAAGTTTCACAAAAACAAAACACAAGTTTGTAACATTTCAATAGCAGAAAGTCACTGATGCATTGCATCTGTTTTTTGTAACTTACAAGGTAGTGTGTTTGAGTTGCAGTCATCAGTGTTGCAGCATGTAGCAGATGCAATTGCAGATGCAGCCTCTATGTTGGCTGAAAAGGTTATATTTCCTGTGCTTGGACAAAAAGAAGATGCAGCACAGGCCTTGTAGATCTGGGTTCCTGGAGTTACACCTGACACAGCTGTAGAGTAAACAGGTAGTTAGTTAATGTTGATTTAAAATCCATAAAAAGTTTTCACACAAGTATTGCACTACAAAATGAAAAGTACCAGAAATGGAAGCTGTGATACACATCGTCTCTGTGCTACATGTCACTGGTGCTGTGCTTGAGCAAGCCAAATCTGTGCAGGTCATACACTGCAGGGCTCCAGCTGCAAACAAGACAAACATCAATTTAAAGGATGAATATGTTTTCAATATCCTAAGGTCCAAGAAGTTACAAAAAGTTACAGTAAGTAACAATAAGATTTTAAAGGGCAACTTTGGAAACATATACAGTATACAGGTTTTCACAGACTCAATAATAAATCTGGAAAAACATAAAATAAAGTCACATAAAAAACAATGTCAGAATCCTTGGATTGAAATGAGCTAGAGTGTCTGATGCCTGAAAATAGAGAATAGTTTTTTATTTTGGTTTTGTCTTGTAGACATGATTGAATACATTTCAGAATATTGTTACTCACAAACGGGTTAAAAACCATCACTATGTTTAAAATATATTAAGCAAACATCGGAGCATGTTTTTAAGTCCTTAAACTAAAATATTAAAGACTAGTTTCATCCAATACAATCACAGCAAAAACATTTTTTAAGCTTTTCAGAACTATTTCAAACTTTTCAGGTATTTCACAAACCAATTTCAAAACGAGCAAATATCATTAAAATGTGAAATTTAATTAATTAAAATGTGATATATTTAGACATTATTAAATACACCTTAAACCTTTCTGTCTTCATATAATGACATTTAAACATTTACAAATGGAAATTTAAACTATCTTCTTTAAATTAGCCTCCTACTGCAGAAACAGTGGGGTCATAATAATTAGAGTTACCTGTGCTGGTCAGCCCCCAGATGAGGGTCAGAAGAAAGGTCAGCCTCATGCTGATGTTCAGGTGCGTCCTGTAAATTAGTTCTCTTGAAATCCGATACCAAATCTCCAGCACTTCGATTTATATACTGAACAGGTGACCTCAACGACTGGGTGTGAGAACGTGTTTACAGCATCACAGTTCAGAAATTCACCTCCTCTTTCTGTCAAAGCATCTGAACAAAGACACCACGCCCTAACATACCTTTAATGCACGTCAACATTTACTTGGAGACTCGTATAATAATAAAAATAACTTCATAATCACGCAAAGCATCCCCAGAACAGGCTTTTCAGAAATTAGTTTTGAACTTTAATGTCTTTGTTTCAGATGTTCCCTCAGGGAAAACCAGAAACCAGTCTGATGAGCTTCAAATATTTTCTTTTTCTTTTTTTTCATGAAGTAAAGAAAATCTTTTTTTAAATGAACTAAAGCCATTATTCATTAGGTAATTCTGACCATGTAAACACATAATATTTAAAAGTTCACCTTCTTTTTGTTTGTTTTTATGGAAACAATTAAGATCAGAGTGGGACCATTAAAATGTGTCAGTGAAGCATTTTAGCTACTGTTCTCTAACTTTTAGAGAATTCATTTTTAAGATACTTCTGGATGTCATACAGTAGAAACTCATATATCAAGCATGACTTTCATTTTAAAATTGAATTATATAAATATAATAAATAAAAACAATAAAAAATAAATACACAAATCAACTGATGGAATATGTTATAATGCCAGTCATGTAAAAATATATAATTCAGTTTTTCATCTGAACAATGGTTCTGATCTTTGCTTTGATGTCACAGTGAGGTGTTTTGTTCTTTTATGGCCATGCCTTTATTCTTCTGCATGCAGTACATTAAGTATCATCTCCGCTGAACATTCTCCTGTCTGTTTTTGGCATCATCCATTATGTATGAATTACTCCATCACAAGGTGTGTCTTAGGGCGGTGGATGATTTTCTTTGTCTTGTGGGAGGAGTAATTTAATAATAATGGATGGGATTTATATAGCGCCTTTCAAGACACCCAAAGTGCTTTGACAGAAGCTCCATTATTCATTCACACAGTCATTCTCACCGGTGGTGGTAAACTATGACAGACGTCTGTAGTCACAGCTGACCTGGGGCAGACTGACAGAAGAGAGGCTGCCATTCTGAGCCATCGGCCCTTCTGACCACCACCAACATTCACACACAGTCACACAGGCAAGTTGGGTGGAGTGTCTTGCCCAAGGACACAATGACAATCTAACCCAGCTGGAGCTGGGGATTGAACTGGTGACCCTCTGGTTACCAACCTGGCCACTCTACCAACTGAGCAATATGCCACCCCAAACACAGCACAGCAACAAATCTACAACAGCTGGAGTCCTCAAAACTAAAAATCTACAATCTTTGAGTGAATCTTGGAAATAAAAATGATTTCTGGTGGTAGAGTACTTTTAATTCTCTGATAACAAAATAAAGATGTGAAAATGTAGTTTTACAAACATTTTGCAATAAAGGGCAACCTTGGGTTTCACAAGTGTGTTTTATTCTCTTCTCAGATTGTTTACATCAGGAATAATTATTTTTACAAGTTCAGAAGTTTTCATTCACATTTATTCTATATTCATGAGGTGAATTTCTGAAATGCTTTTTCCACATCAAAACATAGTTTTATAGATTTGCAGTTTAAATGTTTGAAATTATATTCTGAATGATTTACATGTATTAATAATTATAATAATAATAATAACTATTATTATTATTATTAGTCGTAGTAGTAGTAGTATGGTTCCAGCGCCCATACTTTCAGATAACTGTTAAAGCTTGTTTATTGTGTCATATTATGGTATTATAGAAATAAATAGTTTATCTAATAAAAACCAGTTTTACTGATAAAAGTAAAATGTCTTTCAAACTATAAGACAAACATTTTTAATAAATACAGTATAAAATATCAAATGTTTGATGGTTGCATTTTACTTAGTCATTCTATTATTCCTTTTAGTTTTTCTTTTCAATGTTGGGATTTTATATGTTGAGTTTTTAATTGGTTTCCAGTCATGATTTTCCTTCTTTTCAATGTTCAATGTTAGGATCTTTTGTATTTGTTTGTGTTTGTTGTTGGTCTATTGAGTTATGAATTTGTTGTCAAATCTGTTGTTTTTTGCCTTCTGTTCAGTATTTTTTCCTGTCCCCTTGTTGTTTTACTCTCCATTCACCAGTCAGCTGTTCATCATTTCAATCATCACACTCCTAACATATAATAAATAATAATAATAATAATGATGATGATGATGATGATGATGATGATGATGATGGAGGTGTTGGTGGTGGTGATGATGATAATAATAATAAGTCCTTAATGACATTGACTAATTAATTTTTAGATATAATTGTTTGCCTCTCCTTTCCTTTTGTTGGCTTCCCTGTAATTTTCTTGTGTTTATTTTTACTTTTGTGTTCTTGTATTTTTTGTTTCTTTCTTCTATGCCAGCCATTCATTTTCAGTTTAAAAAAAAGTGTTTGCTTTTATTTTGCAGCTTAAAGCTGCACTCTTTGATTTGGTAAACAATGTAGCTTTTAACGTTTTTTTCAATGCCGCTTAACAACGTTCTAACATAGTATAGCTATAAATATATTATGGAGATTAAAAAAAAACGAAATAAATTAATAAAGTAGTTGTCCTGCAGTTCTCTACAAACCTCAGCTGGACAATCCAGCTGCCTGCCGCACTTCCGCACTGCTTGGATCCTCCATTAATCCGCTCGGGCACATTTTGCAGTAGAACATCCTGGAGGTGAGAAAAAGACAGAAACAGCCAACTGTTAGCGCTTCCATTTTAAGGAAAAATACCAGAGTCGTCCCCCCCCCCAAAAAAACCCCACATTTTCAGCTAGCAGAAGACTAAAACTGCTTTTGAGCAAAATTTTAGAAAAGCTTGTTTTTATTCATGTTAATGATTTTATTAATGAACACAATGTCCTGGAGAAATTTCAGTCTGGTTTCAGGGTGAACCACAGCACTGAGACGGCCCTTCTGAAGATTTTAAATGATTTTAGATTAAATGATGATTCACAGAAGCTGACGGTGTTGGTCCTACTGGACCTTTGACACAGTGGACCACACCATTCTTTTAACCCGTTTAAAACAGACCGGCCTCTCTGGTGCTGTCCACTAATGGTTCACATCCTACCTCACAGACAGGACCTTTATGGTAAGTCTAGATACCTGCTCCTCTAAGGTCCACAGGATCACATGTGGTGTGCCCCAGGGTTCAGTTTTAGGCCCAGTGCTTTTTAACCTCTATATGCTCCCTCTTGGCAGCGTCATCAGAAGACACTGAGTTAATTTTCACAGTTATGCTGACGACACACAGCTGTACATCTCCATGTCTCCTGATGACACACGGCCAGTGGAAGTACTTTTTAACTGTATTTCAGACATCAAGTCCTGGATGGCAGAAAACTTTCTCCAGCTCAACCGGGACAAAACTGAGGTTTTAGTCATCGGTCCTGAGGCCCAGAGAGAGAAACTTTTACCAAAACTACAATCACTGTCTATGAATCCTTCTGTACAAGTGAAGAACCTGGGCGTGAAAACACGTCCAGTTGGGGCCCACGTGGGCCTCACTTGGGCATGCAGAGCTTTAGCTGGGCATGGGCTCAGTGTGGGCAGTTGTTGTTGGGGCCCACATGGGTATCATGTGGGCAGGTTTTGTGCTAAATTAGGTATGGGTAATGAGAGGGGTCCAACTGGGCTCCACTCATTCAAAATTGAATGGGTTAGAGCAAGGGTGTCCAAACTTTTCAAGCCAAAATCTCCAAGTAGAAAATGTCTTTTTTTTTGGGGGGGGGGGGGGTCATCAAATAATGCTTTTATAGTGATTTATTTGTACTGCTCAAGAAAGGGTCTCTGCCTTAGTAAACGAAGTGTTCACAAGTCTGTTTATTTGGTAAAAGTCAGTCAGGTTTTGTGGATTGATAATTAAAAATATACCTAGGTCATAAATAATACTTTGGATTGGACATAAACTTTTACATTTCATAACTACTAATTTCTTGGTATTTTGTGTTTGGGCCTCACATTTGAAAAATTCTGTATGAATGAGTAAAAATTTTAAAAGTAGTAAAAGAGCTTTGTCAAAAATGTTAAATGTTTAATAAATGTGACTCTTAATAGCAATCCACATTTTGTACAAATTTAGGCTATTACAGCTAATTTTAGGCTAACCACAGTGTCTGATAGCCCCCCCCCCCCCCACACACACCCAAAAAATAAATAAATAAAACTCCTGTAAAAATGAATGTGGCCCTTACAGGTTTTTAGTTGCTGACCCCTGCTGTAAAACATTCAAAACCCCAGCATACATTTGGAAGACTGTTATAACATTTATCAAGCAGACTGATATGTATTCCAGATATCTATAAACTTACTGTTTTTAGTCAAAATTAACTAACAAGAGATCTGTTGGTATCTTTATTTACAGTAATAACAATACTATTTGGACTGGGATCAATTATAATGTTGCGAAACACTATAAATTACACATATATGTGTTTGTGGATTAAATGTTAAAATGGCTTGCCACAGTTGGCTCAACGTCATCACGGAGCAAAATCCCGCTCAGCGTCACTTCATCGTTCAAAGAACGTCTGCTGTTCCTGCTCCCGGATTCTTTGTCACGTTTGGTGTCGTGTGGACAACAGGCAGGTAAGAATCTCAATAATAACCAGTGAATGTTTTATTTTTTAAACTGCATAATATTACCAGAAAGCTTTTTTGGGGGAGACAATTAGTTCATGAAGTAGGAGATAGACTGCTTAAACCGGAGAGTTGGCTAGCTTTGGGAATCAAACCTGCATAGTGCTGAACAGCGTATTTTATTAAGTCAATTATTTCAGTTATTTTAAATGTCTATCTTAAATATTTTTCAAAGATTGGTTGTTTGTAAAGGCAGTCAAACAGACTATACCCTGCTCCAGAGACGCTTGCTAAGTCTGTTAGTCCATGTGCGTTGTTCCAAGATGGCGGCACTCGCTAGCTTTTGTTTCATTCCCGCGCGCGGTCAGTAGCCACTGGAACAGACCATGTCTGAAGCTTGCAGGATTGATTGATTGCCGCTGGCCACCGGAGCGCATTCTTCGCCGGGTCCTACAGTGTCCACTCACAGTCCTTATGATTAGGTACACGTTATCCCCTCAGCCTGATCCAGGTCCAGAAAGTCCAGGGTTCACGCCGGACCCAGACCTAAGCCTGGTCCAGAGCTTCGTCATGCGGGCTGCCGCCGGGCCGCTACACACCGGAACATTATTAACACCCGGAGCCTGCAGCACCCGGAGCCTGCAGCACCCGGAGCCTGCAGCACCTGGAGCCTGCAGCCCCTGGAGCCTGCAGCCCCTGGAGCCTGCAGCACCCGGAGCCTGCAGCACCCGGAGCCTGCAGCCCCTGGAGCCTGCAGCCCCTGGAGCCTGCAGCACCCGGAGCCTGCAGCACCCGGAGCCTGCAGCCCCTGGAGCCTGCAGCCCCTGGAGCCTGCAGCACCCGGAGCCTGCAGCACCCGGAGCCTGCAGCCCCTGGAGCTCACAGCCCCTGGAGCCCACAGCCCCTGGAGCCCACCATCATCCAGACCTCGCTGGATTTCAAAGCCAAGTCTGTATCCGTAGTCTGTTAGCTGTTAGCTACTGGAGGACATTATTCACCAGTAATCAAAGCCTGCTCGCAGTCGGCCACTGCTACAACCTGGTGGGAGGTAGGCCAAAAGAAAACAAATTGGCTGCTTTACAAACTTTATCAAATTGTTGCTACAGATCAGAGGTCACTAACGGAACAACAGCAAATTCAGGACTCGGTCCGTGGTCCATGATGAGCGGGCGTGACCAAGGACACATGCGACCGTAGGATCATTGTTCACCCGGAACCCGCGGTCCCGGTCCTGGAAGCTAACCCGATCGAGCGCCAAGCGCACCCACCACTCCCTGTGCTGGAGGAGAGGAAAAAAGGAGGGGTGAAGGATCAGGTAGCTGACTACCGTCTGGTCAAAAACTGGACCAGAGTCTCTCCCTCTCTCTTTCTCCAATTATACCGTATATATAATTATTATAATGTGTGTGTGTGTGTGTGTGTGTATCTATAGAGAGAGAGCGAGAAGTCCTCCTCCTCTGTTTAAAGTTGTTTTTTCCTTCCTCTGCTAAAAAGAGAAGAACAAACTTTAAACAGAGGAGGAACGTCTTCAAAGAACCAAATAAGTCCAGTTGCCTTTATTTAAAACCCTTTTTTGAACGAACCTTTATATTATAAACAGAGTTTTGTCCGGAGCCACAGAGCAGCGCCTCCATCTTCACACACATGCAATTGGAATTGTTTTTGTTTTCAATTTATCTGAACACTTGGACCTGTTACCTGTGGAGGAGTTAAAAACAAAAATGGTTTTGTTGCCATTTAAGAATGGTTATGTGGCATTGCCACTCCTGCACTAGTGGGATTTTTTTTCTTTTCAACTTATGACTTTATGTATTTGTATGCTTTTGTTTTTCTGCTAGAATGTTACCTTTTGCAATAGTTGAGTTCAGTGATGGAGGAATGGCAGTAATTGCGACAAAATGGTTGGTTGGGCCTGAGGAGGATAAGTGTTACTGGCCACCAACAAGGATGAACATCATGAAGGCGATCATGGAGCAACAGGAGCCTGGGCTGAGCTGGGAGACATTCAATATAACTGTCAAAAGAACAGCAGGTAATGTGTTCATGATGTACAATATTATGACATGATGGGTTCACTGTTGATTTGGTTTGCTTTAAAGGGATACTCCACCAGAAAGTGAATTTTTTTGGGGGGTCTATTGTCATATTCCTCATAGGTAAGTGGGCAAAAACAGTTTGTAAACAGCCCAGCTGTTATCTGTCATGTCCTGGGTGCCTGCAGGCAGTCTGTTTCTCCCACAGAGCGTGGCAGGCAGATCCTCTCCAGCTGCAGCTCATCATCACCATCAAGAGGAGGACCTTTATAAGGAGCAGATCAACAGAGGGACGACACCAGACTTCTCCACCTTACTAGTGGTAAAACTCAGGTCTTTTCTAGAATCTTGTCGTTTGAACCCTGTAATTCTCCTCTCGTCTCTTTAGCCAACCTGCTCGGCGGCGTCCACCTCAGGATCAACCCGGAGTTCTCCTCAACTTCATACTCGCCTGGTCTGCCTGCCCCCCTGCCAGCCAGCTGCCTCCACTCCATTCATCCTTCAATTACCTCTCACCACTGCTCCAATCTCACCACCGCTTCAACCAGTCTCACCCAGGACAGTCTAACCCTCCCCAGGATTTCTACCTCCCTCCAAACAGTAAGACCCCATCTCAATACCCATATTGGCTCATCATTACCTTCATCTTCATATACTCACTCTCCTCTCCTCTCATAGTGGAGCCTCCCGTTTCCGGACAACACGGATCCCCCCGGATCCACCTTCATCACCAAACCTTTATAATAAATATTTTACTTGCCTCCTGTTCCTCCGTCTGTGTTGCTCCAGGATCCTCATAAAACCTCACATTATCCTGATCCAGCAGCACCTGGAAAACGGCTGGGCTGTTTACAAATTGTTTTTGCCCACTTGTCTATGAGGAATATGACAATAGACAAAACTCACTTTCTGGTGGAGTATCCCTTTAAACGAAACTAATGCTACTCATTTGTCTGTCTCCCACAGCAACATACAAAATTGCCCGCAAAAAACTTGTTGAATATGAACAAAACACAGATGTACAGTCTGATTCTATGGAGAATATGGGAAAAGGGAAGCGCAAAAAGAGGTAAGGCTAATTAAAGAAAAAGTACATACTAAATGTTAACACAGATTTTTTTGTGAGACAGGAAACTGGTTGCAATGTAGCTTAACATCACCAGTGTGTGGGAATGGATGAATGAGTGATTGTAGTGTGAAGCGCTTTGGAGTCATTAAGCAATTAGAAATCATTAGAAGTTCAGACATTTACCAGTTTTGTCCTTGTATGTTTCATTTTTAGGTGAGTGATTATCTCTAGTGAGGATGAGGATGATGACAGTCGTTCTGGAAGCCCCATCATGCCCACACCCCCACCCACCCTTAGGTCACCCCCTCATCCATCCTTGGATCTCCATAGAACCTTCCAACGCCTCCACCCACCCTCATATTATCACCTCCACCAGTTGTGAGACCCTCACGGATGCCTCAGCCACTTCCATCTACCCTGGAGTCATCAACTACAGCCACCCATGGACCCACAAACACATCACCACTTCCTACATCCACCCTCAGGTATTCAGATTCAAGACCTTTGCCCAGTCTTTCAGCCCCTCGCTACGTCCCCATGTCACCAGGAAACCGTCTAGCAGAAGTCAGGGATAACAAGTACATTTGCATATTAAAACTTCTTGAGGAGATAAAAGAGACTCAAAAAATCCATGGGAGGATGCTACAGACTCTACTTCAACAGCGTGACAGTATTGGCACCACCGTTTCATCAACTCCAGAGGGGTTTCCCCTCAAAACAGTTCATGATTTGGAAATGGTGGAAGATAAACTGGCTAACTCTAACTTCATGTCCGAACTAGTATGTATGTTGTGTTCATGGTAATGGAACTGGTTTTATTTGGGAGGCTAGCCATTTGTTTAGACACTTTCCAAGTGAGCTGGCATCTGTCTTTTTGGAAATACTTTCATGTTAAAGTGATAATATGAAGCTTTGCTTGTTTTGGGCGCCCTCTGGTGTTGGTTTTAAATCACTGCATTAAATAAAGTAGCCCATAGTTCTTGCTTCTAAACGCCTAAATCTAAGTGTTTGAAATGTCTCCTCGGCCTTCAAAGTTTTCTACAGGAGCAGTTATTTACTCCTTCAAAGAAATCAGCTGTGTGCAAGCAGGGAGAGATTGAAAAAAATCAGGAATCATGAGCTAAAAACACTCTGGTGCTAGCATAACAACTAGCCACTTTAGGTTAGCCTAACCCTCGTGAGACTAGGTTTGCGTACCGTAATTCGGTACGGGTATAGAACCGAATAGTACATCAACGGTAGTAACCAGACCGAAATACAACATGAATTTCAGTGCGCCATTTTGGTTCTCAAAATATGTAGCTGCCCAAATACGCCCTCTGGTGTTTGCTGTTAAGAAGCTGTAGCCTGTAGCCCATGTTACGTTTTGTGACGTATCACGTGACACACACGCAGCAGGCTGCCGCAGGCATAACAGAGGGCAAGAAGATGGCAAAAGTAAAACGTTCTAGTGTGGCTACATTTTACAAGAATGGAGTCGGACCCCGAAACTTCGACGTGCAACAAATGTTTAAAAACATTTTCATGCAAACACGGAAACACATCAAATTTGAAACACTTGGTGACGCATGGAATTGATCTAAAAGCTGCAGCTTGCACGGTTTTTGATAGTCTGCGTGAACGTGACCGCAAGCGGAGTATATCAGAAGAAGACCCCATGGGAGTGCCTGTGCCCAGCCCTAGCGATGGAGTTCCCAGCCCAGCTAGCGTGGTGGATGCACTGGATGATGAAAACAGCAGCATTTGTTCTTCAGGTGAGTCATTTTAACACTAACTGCAAATCTTGCTAAGTTTTGAGATGTTAATTGCTTAGCTATAGTGAAATGTACTAATTCTGATAAAGGTAGACTTTTATTTGAGTAGCACATATGCAGTCTCACAGATTGTGTGAAAATGCGTTTGATAGGCTGCCTGATTCGGTAAAAGTTTGCTAAACTTGGTAAACTAAACCATTTAGGGTGCATTATAAATCAACTATCTGGTTTGTTATTATGAAACGTTGCCGTTTGTTTAGCTGGTGTTACGTCGATATATGCCCCCCATTTCCAAGCAATGTCTGCCATTTAATCATATAATAACAGAATGATCTTATAAAATTATAAATGTAGATTAGATGGCATGATTCAAATATATTAAACATTTGGTTGTTTATATGTTATGGGCTTCCAGGCACAACTGTGACGCCTTTCACCTTGGCAAAGAGGGCCAAGTTACCTAAAGAAAAAGTGGAGCACATCCATAGGACTGTCACCAAATTTGTGGTCAAAGACTTCCAACCTTTCAGCACAGTGGAATCTCCATGGTTCAGGTGAAAAATGATGTATGAAAACGATATCTACTGAATCCATGTCCCTGCTGAAAAAACCAGCATAGACCAGCATATGCTGGTTCCAGCATATGTTGTGTTTTGGTGCTGGTATGCTGGTCCATAGAGATCCATTAGTTCAACCAGCATAGACCAGCATTGACCAGCATTGACCAGCATTGACCAGCATATAAATCAAGACCATCATGATTTGTTTGCTGGTCTTTGCTGGTCTATGCTGGTTTGTTGCTGGTCTATGCTGGTTGAACTAATGGATCAATATGGACCAGCATACCAGCACCAAAACACAACATATGCTGGAACCAGCATATGCTGGTCTATGCTGGTTTTTTCAGCAGGGTGTTCTTCTATATTAAGATGTTTTTCTTAAATTCTAATGATGAATATGCTTATGTGATTGTTTCATACAGAGAGATGACCATGGCCCTCAATGAGCATTATAAACCCCCATCTAGGGATTACCTGTGCAACACTCTAATACCTGCATGGTACTCTGTAGAAAAGAGGAATGTGATCCAGGAGTTGGCCATGGCAAATAAGG
The DNA here is from genome assembly GCA_006937965.1 of Callopanchax toddi. Taxonomy (NCBI): domain Eukaryota; kingdom Metazoa; phylum Chordata; class Actinopteri; order Cyprinodontiformes; family Nothobranchiidae; genus Callopanchax; species Callopanchax toddi. Next base: position 27,821 of record SSNR01000859.1, on the reverse strand, counting down.
TTGCCATTACGTGTGATGGCTGGTCCAGTTTAGCACAGGACCACTATGTCACTGTGACAGTACATTATATTTACAAGGGAAGCATGGGAGTCAAAGTACTCAACACCAAAGCAGTGTACGAGGCTCAGACCGGGATAAGTTACAGAAGAAATCTCTGAGGTCTTAGAATTTAAAATTTGTGACAAAATTGCAGCTGCTACAGTGGACAATGCCACCAACATGAGTGTTGCACTGAGGAACCTGAAATTTTTAAAAGTAGGGTGTTTTGCACATACCTTAAATCTAGCTGCACAGAAAGTGTGCAATATCAGTGCTGTGACAGAGTGGCGTGCCAAACTGCGAGATGTGGTGGTGTGGCTGAAGAGGTCCACCATGTCTAAAACTGTGCTGAGAGAGAAGCAGCGACTTCTCAGTAAGTAGGAGGTAGACTTATTAAAGTTTATTGCAAATCTCTACAACAATGTAAAATGTAGATCTTTTATTTCAAATGTTTTCTGTACCTGCTGTATTTTATTTATATTTTTGTTTTAGATTTGCCACAACACAACATGATTCTGGATGTCAAAACTCGCTGGAATTCCTTTTTTCTGATGGTGGAAAGGTTCATGGAACAATATCCAGCCATCCAGGCAGCATCTCTTGATCAACGGCTGAGGAAGGCAATGGAGAAGGACAGGTGATAAACTAGCTAATAAATAAATAAAAACATGCCATACTTTTAATTTTAAGTGTGATGTATATTATGCTTCTCCCCAGACTTGAAAGGCTCACAGAAAGTGACTTTGAGAAAGCTGAGGAGTTTGTGAAGTGCATNCCACATGTGGCCAAATAATCCCCATCCTTGCTAAGCTGGAGGCACATTTCAGAGTAACTGAAGAGGACAGTCCTTTCATCGCTGCTGTGAAAGAGACGGTTTGGAAAGATCTGAAGAAAAGATATCAAGTATTCTCTCTTTCAACCAGTTTCTGTATTTACAAAGAATTGATAGACCACACCATTGTCACTAATATATGTGTACTGTTTTTTTATAGGATGAAGACATTCAGGACTTCCTTCAGGAGGCCACTTGTCACAACCCCTGTGGAACAGTTGCCGTGGTTTTGTTTCGTTTCCTGTTCTGTTTGCCTGAAGCCTGCAGTCTACCAGGAAACTGTGGGAGAGGAGCTGAAAGAAGGCATCGGCCTGGACTGACTCACAGACACTCCCCTGTTGCCCCGGAAACGGACCTGTCAATCCTGATGACGTCATCACAGCGCGCCATTTTGCTCCTCCAGTCTCCAGCTGCAGCTTGTTTGGCTAATCAGAGTCCCAGGCCAGGAACAGTATAAAGCAGAGGAAACACAGTGACTCAGAGAGCTACTCTGAGTCTGTGGGTAGTCTCCAACCTAGCTCCTCAGGTTATAGTGTCTTTGACTGTTTGAAATTGGAGCTGATAAATTTATTGTTGAAGTCCTCAGAGCTAAATAGTTACAAAGCTAACATTTGTGTTTAAGCAGCCTGAGTTGTTTTTTTTTTCCTTTTTGTTGGAGCCTTTTTGTTAATTTTGGCTCAGAGTGATGATTTAAAGCACTCTTTGTAAATTAAGGGTTTAACACATCAGGGGGAGGTCGATCCTGTGTTTCTTTTCATCGGTGGAGTTTTCATTTGGTAATTAATAGGTATTTGTGTTAGTCTTCTCCCTCCCCCTGCTGGCAGGTTTTCTGGTTATTTGATTTTGATCACCCAGGGTTTGTGTTTAGTATTTTGTGTTAGTTCTACCGGCCCTGGGGCGATTTTTGTTATTTCTTTATTTAACTTTTGGGTCTATAAATAAATATTGGAACCCACTTCTCAAGACTCTCCTCCTTATTAAAAACAAAAGCATCGGTTTGTAACACCACTTTAATGGACCCTCGCTTTTAAGGCAAACTGGAATGTGATGCTGTTGCTGATCATGCCTGGAAAAGACTGGAGAAGGCAGCAGTTAACAGTCTAACAACAGCACAGGTTTGTATGTGTGTATGTTCTTGTCACAGTTTCTTTCAGTAGGTGAGGCAGTGCTCTTTTTGATATGTGTCTGCAGCTTCCCATGGAGGTCAGCCTTCATGATGAGGAACAAGGGTTTGAAGAGGATGACCATGAGGAGGAAGACCAAGCAGAGAATCATGTGAGTAGAATATCTAACTTGATTGAACATAATAGATTTTTGTATTTCACAAAACTTTTAAGACGGTTTTAAAAATATATTTTTCAGCCAGGAGTCCGCAAAAAGAAGACGGCCTTGGAGCAGTTGTTTGAGGAAGAAGACAGAGCGATTCTCCAGGCAACTCGGATGAAAAGCAGTGCCCTCACTGTCACAGAACAGGTGCAAAGAGAGCTTCAGGTATACCAAGAACTTCCTTCAATCCCATCTGGACTAGACCCTGTAGCCTGGTGGTGGGGTAAAAGGTATAGCCTCCCTATATTGCCTAACGTATCTGGTGCATACCTGTGTGTGTACAAGCCTCATCAACCCCTTCTGAAAGGGTCTTCTCCTGTGCTGGCTATACAGTCAGTGAGGAAAGGTGCCGTATTTTGCCAGAGAAAGCAAATATGCTCATCTTTCTTAACAAGAGCACATAAAGAACTCCAAAGAGCACATATCTGACTGTTAGTTCAGTGTTTTGGATTCTATTTCCATGTTCCATCGTTAATCATTAGACTGAGTTGATGTACAGTTAATTGTACAGTTAATTTATTGTACATTTAATAATGTACAGTACAATGTTATTTTTTATTTATATTATGAAGATTGCTCATCTTTCTTCATGAGAACATCAAAGAGCACAAATGAGTGTTAGTCAGTTCGGTGTTTTGGATTGTATGTCCATTTTCCACTGTTAATCAATAGATTGAGTTGATGTACAGTTCATGTTTTGTACATTTAATTAATGTACAGTATTTTATGTTAATAAATTGTTGGTCAATTTGATTGGCTTGGCCTTTTGCCTTAAAAAATAAAAAGTAATGGGATCATAAAAACATCTGTTTTTTTTTTTTTAAAGTACCGATTTAAATACCGTTTAGGAACCGGTACCGTTTTCAAAGTATTGATTTGGCACCGGTACCGAATGAAACCCTTTCAATACCCAACCCTACGTGAGACACGTGACTTCCTGGGTACCGTGACGGCAACGGAGATTTTGCAATTGTGGTATTCCAGATCTAATCACCAGATGGGGCTAAGAGACTTTTCATTAACTCTGTAAAGGGTCAGATTAGCACAGACTGGCTCAAGGAAAAGATTTAAAAATATGAAAAAGTTGCATATTATCACTTTAAGTATTTGAGTATATTCCAGTGAGCAATAAATATCAATTTGCTTTGTTTATGTTCCCCCTTAGACTGTTTCTGTGGCTGACATAGGGGGTGCAACTGTTGATGAGGCCACAAGAAGGATGATGAGCTTCCTCCTAGACCATGGCCTGTCCAGGCAGTACAACTTTGTGGGGTGCAATGGCAAAAGAGAATTCAAGGCCTTAAAACTGTTTGAAGTAATATATGGTAAGTAGATATGTGTATAATTAAGTTTTACTCATTTATAACATTAGGGTTATCTTTTTAGTATGTCGTTTAAAGCTCCTTTGTGGATTACAGGCAGTGCAGAATTATTAGGCAAATGAGTATTTTGACCACATCATCCTCTTTATGCATGTTGTCTTACTCCAATCTGTATAGGCTCAAAGCCTACTACCAATGAAGCATATCAGGTGATGTGCATCTCTGTAATGAGAAGGGGTGTGGTCTAATGACATCAACACCCTATATCAGGTGTGCATAATTATTAGGCAACTTAACAAAAACAAATATATACCCATTTCAATGATTTATTTTTACCAGTGAAACCAATGTAACATCTCCACATTCAGAAATCTACATTTCTGACATTCAAAAACAAAACAAAAACAAATCAGTGACCAATATAGCCACCTTTCTTTGCAAGGACACTCAAAAGCCTGCCATCCATGGATTCTGTCAGTGTTTTGATCTGTTCACCATCAACATTGCGTGCAGCAGCAACCACAGCCTCCCAGACACTGTTCAGAGAGGTGTACTGGTTTCCCTCTTTGTAAATCTCACATTTGATGATGGACCACAGGTTCTCAATGGGGTTCAGATCAGGTGAACAAGGAGGCCATGTCATTAGTTTTCCTTCTTTTATACCCTTTCTCGCCAGCCACGCTGTGGAGTACTTGGACGCGTGTGATGGAGCATTGTCCTGCATGAAAATCATGTTTTTCTTGAAGGATGCAGACTTCTTCCTGTACCACTGCTTGAAGAAGGTGTCTTCCAGAAACTGGCAGTAGGACTGGGAGTTGAGCTTGACTCCATCCTCAACCCGAAAAGGCCCCACAAGCTCATCTTTGATGATACCAGCCCAAACGAGTACTCCACCTCCACCTTGCTGGCGTCTGAGT
>SSNR01000858.1:47800-75073 GCA_006937965.1 Callopanchax toddi | reverse complement strand
AAATGTAGATGCCTCATTAAGCGCTGGAACCATTATCGAAGGCGTAAAGAGGCATTTGTGCATACATATGTCTATGTTCTCGTTTGCCGCTCTTCACAATGCGCAGGCGCAGACTGACCAAGCAAACAGTGGTTTCTGTGACAACCGGTCAACCGCGCATGCGTCGTTCTAGCTGCTGTTGCCGTGTTTATTAGCTTAAACAAATGATGAGAGATTGAAGGTTTCATTTTCTGTTTGGCTTTTTTGATAATTAATTAAGCAATGGAAATTAATTTTGAAATTGTAATAATTTTATGTACGTAGACAACATTTAATTTAATTTGATTATATATGAGATTTGAGCTGCGCTCCATCCCTTTCAATTTGCATTATGATGCATAGTAGCGATGTGGAGATTCACCGATTTGAACCGGTGGTCCGATCATGACGTGTAAAATCTGACTGCACCGGTAGCTTCAGCGTGCATCGGCTCAGCTGACTGCTAATTGCGCAACGTATCGCTCTCTCTTGTCTCCCATCGGTGAAAACGATGGTTACATCGATTAGTTCAGGGTGTCCAGCCCTTTTCCTCTCACGAGCTACTTTTATACTGAGCAGCTCCACGCGGGTTGTGGGGCGAGCTGCAGGTGCTGCAAACGCTGTGTGTGCGCGCGTGTGTATGTTTGTGTGTCCGCCACCGAGTCAGCGCTCGTTCACGTGACGTTTACCGGAGGTTTCGTGGCTCTGCTGCTGTCCTTGTAACTCGTTACCCGGAGGGGCGCGGGGGAGAACCGTCCCGCTATTCAACAGCAACGACTCCGCGTTAAACCGGTTGATCAGTTTATAGTTTATCTGTTTTGTCCTCATTTTGTTGAACGCACCACCAGTAAAACTACGGAAGCCAGGTGGCGCGCAGCCGCAGTTAGAAAACCTAGTAAGAACAGGTGAGGAGGAGATGAGCAACATCAGAGAATCTGAATGGTTTCTGCTCTGTTAGCACTAGAATCTGTTAGACAGTATTAGAGACACTATGTTGGAGTTATTTACACACTGCACAGAGTTAGTGCTGGAAATGTTGATTAGAGGAGGTTTAACAAGTGGTTTAGTCAAATTACAGACAGAAAACACTAATAATTAAAGGAGGAGCTGAGGAAAGAGCTTTGTTAATGGTTCACATCTTTTATCATTTATTTTTAAGAGGCCTATTCTTTTAAATTGCTATATTAATTAATTGTTTAAAAAGTATAGAGATTTACTTTATTGATCCCTTGGGTAAAATCCTAAGGTAAATTCAGTAACAGTTGAGACTAACAACAAATGTAACATTTTTGTTGATGATTTATATTTATTAGGAATAAAACAGTCCTCTTGTCTGATCCATAATAAAGTGCATTTTTAAAGTAGAATTTATTGATTTATCAAAACAGTAAAGTATCAAATAAATCTTTCACAGAGAAAGAGAGAGAGAGAAGTAATTATGATGATTTTTTAAAAAACAGACGTGGACTTGAAAATTCTCTGTGATGTGTTGAAGCGTTTCAAATCGCACCATGAATCGCATCAAATCGCATCAAATCGTATCGAATCGCATCGAATCGCCAGCAAGGATGAATCGTATCGAATCGTATCGGCAGAGGCTTCACCGTATCGTCAATGTATCAAATCGCTGGGAGCGTATCGAGATACGAATCGAATCGGCCTCAGTGGTGGGGATTCACATCCCTAATGCATAGAGAGAGGGGAACGTCTTTTTACTGAGCTATATTTACACTCAGGAATCTCAACATTTCATGTTCCGACCTCCATTAAAGAGAGTACCACCACTTCTTGTTGTCCACTTCAAGCACTGGATGGGATATTAGGCCTCCTGTGGGTTTTTTCGAACGGACCCAGTGAAGCGTTGACTATATCCTGCTTCGCCCTTTACCCAAAGCGATAGCCATTAAAGGGCGAAGCCTATATGAAATAGAACGTTGGTTATGTACCGTAACCCCAGATTCTATGAGTATAGGCGCAGCCCTTTAATACCTGGGCCTCACTGGTTCCTGAATGACTGAAGAAAAATCATCTTGTTATTTGGGAGCCGTTCACCCTTTTTGGGGGTGTTTTATAGGGTGAGGCCCACAATGGGTGGGCGTGGACTAAAGGCTTCAGTGGCGCGCACTGGCACGAGGGGATTCCCAAAGCGATAGCTATTAAAGGGCTGCGCCTATACTCATAGAATCTGGGGTTACGGTACGTAACCAACGTTTCAAACTCAGCTTCAGAATAGCAAACTTCTAAAGCTTATATTATAAGCATCAAGGCTTCTTTCTTTATAAAAATTACAAAGATAGCATTGAATTACACTAGAGAACAATGCAAAACTCTAAAATAACCCAGAAAACCACACCTTTAATAAACAGGAAAAGACCTGGCAGGTCCTGAGAGATGCTTCATCCTTCAGCTGATCATTGACTTCATGCCAAGTTTTTTGGGAATCACTGTGTTGGTGCTAAAATTCTGTTTTCTTTAAGTCAAACTGAATTATCTTTGTTATTTTTCTTTGCTTCAGCTCAAGAAAAAAAAATCTGTGTTTGTGCCGAGTAACAAAAAAAACAACAAGACAGTTTTGCTATTTGGAAGCAAAGTATAAAGAAATCTGTGGTGTTATTTGCCGTCTCTGCAGGGTCTAATCGTCACTGACGAACGGAGCAGCCATGGGCTGTGGTCTGCGTAAAATGAAACAGGCGTCAGAGGAGAACAGTCCGGGGAAGATTTACTCCACTCTCAAGAGACCGCAAGTAGAAACCAAGATGGGCGTAGCTTACACATACTGCTACCTGGACTTCCTGATTGGAAAAAATGGTAAGTTTCTACAGTTTTTTGTTTTTATTGACACCCTGCAGTTTATTATCAACATTCTTCCTTTTTCTTTTCTCACAAGCAAAAATACATCTTGATCTTAACTCAAAGTCGTCTTTTCAAATCCAACCGTTTGCTGCCAAAGACGACTTTAGTCTTTTGCGTCTTTTAACGGGGCGGGCTAAATGACGTCCTCGCGCATGTTGTCAGTAAATGGGCTTGTTCGAGATGAACTGCGCCTCGCCTGGAGAACAGACGAGAGCAGGCGGACGCAGCAGGGGGAGCGGCCAAAAGTCTGCTTTTAAGTCGGACATATTTTCCTAAATGTAGCTCGTAGGTGATGATATGTCTGAAGATATCGCGTTAATGTCCGTAATTGCAGATGACTTTCCGTTTTTTCCAAAATCTTTATTTGAAGTTCAAAGTATTTCAAAACAAATTCAAGAGTGACCAATATAAAGTAAAGCAAACTAAATAATAGACATATATCTAGATAGATCAGATCAGTCAAAGAAAGTAAACAAGATACTGCTCTGTACTAAATGATATGACTATAAAAATCAGACAGTTTTATTAGAACTTTATAGAAAATAGAAACAGTTCCTACTGAAAACTCTTTGAAACAAATCACATTTCTCATTGTGGCCTTTATAGTTGACATCATCAACGTGGCATGAATTTACAATATATATTTAAACAAATAACATTTCGCATTTTGCAACAGGATGTTTGGATCAAAACGTAAACCAATCAGATCTGAGATCAGGTGAGAGCCAGGCGTTTCCCATCATGCTCTCGGTTTTGCAGCCGGTGGAGAGCAACTGCAGCGCCTTGCTCCAAAGTCTGCGTCCGCCTTGATCTCACGAGGTTATTGTTGCCTACGTAGGCATGACATCAGAGCAAGTCGGCGTCAAGTCGGACAGAAATCTAACCGGCATGCACTGGGCGCCGATCACCGGTGATCGAATCTGCGCAGAACTGGCTCATCTCGAACGCACCTAATATCACGCCTCTAACGTTAATTTTCACCTGTGTGTGTCGACCAATGACGACATGATGTTACAGCTGCTGACTAAACACCATGATCGCCAGTCAAAACTGCCTCAAACAAGTCATGGCAGCCAGACCAACACACACACGGGTCGATCAACATTTCTTACAACTTACCGACTGCTCCGGCTCCAAAACACGGCATTAGAAAGCAAAAAAAAAGTTTGTTTTTGTCCGAGAAAAACTCAGATACACCGGAAGTAAAACAGCTAGTTACCAAGCCGCTACTTCCTGTAGGACTTTGAAAATAAAACAAAGTATAAAAAATCCCCCCAAACAAACAATGGGTGGATAAACTCCATTTAACACGAAACAAGATCTAGGAGCCAGAACATATATTCACTTATATATCTATATAGACATGTATATATATATAATATGTGTGTTCATACATAGGCCTATATATGATGAGTGTGTGTGATGATTATTTACATCATATTTCATATTTATATTTTCTGCCTGACATCTCTGTTTACACAAAAAAGCCTGTTTTCTCCATTTTTTGGTCAGAAATAGGTGTTTTTGGTGAAACCCTCCTATGTTCTACAGCAGATTGTGAAAGAACGGAAGCAGCTAGAAACAAGCCGTCTTTTTCTGATGAAAGAAGAGAGTCTGCTCTTTCTTTTAGTAGTTTCAGTGTTTACATAGTTTACATAGCACAATATTCTGTGACACTTCAAAAAACAGTAAAAATGCTCAAAAACGCTGGCAGTGAGGGGCTTTATTTTCAGAAAATGGCTGGCAGTCAATGAGTTAAAAGCTCATTTAGCAGTTATGTAATGGTCATATTGGTCATAAATATGTTAATTACAGCCTCTTTAGCATGCTCAGCTGAGATTACTTGAATAGCTCAAGGGTTTTGCTGCATCATGTATAAGACACTGGTGCCGTTCACAAGTTTTACAAAGGCCTAATCTGCAGGACAACTGGACTCTCTGCTCTGTGTGGAGGTTTTCATTTGAATAATTCTACCTTGAGTAGTTACTCGTTACTCTGACTGCTCCTCCTCTGAAAATGCCATCACACTGAATCCCTGGGGAAAACATTAAGGGCTCAGATGCTGAACAGATCTGTCACTCGTCGTCTCGTCTCGTCTTCTTCCGCTTATCCGGGTCGCGGGGGCAGCATCCCAATTAGGGAGTTCCAGACGGTCTTCTCCCCAGCCACTTCTACCAGCTCCTCCGGCAGGATCCCAAGGTGCTCCAGGGCCAAACCAGAGATATATTTTCTCCAGCGTGTCCTGGGTCGACCCGGGGGCCTCCTGCCGGCAGGACATGCCTGAAACACCTCCCTGGGGAGGCGTCCAGGGGGCATCCTAACAAGATGCCCGAACCACCTCAACTGGCTCCTTTCGACATGGAGGAGCAGCGGTTCTACTCCGAGTCTCTCCCGAATGTCCGAGCTCTTCACCCTATCCCTCAGGCTGAGCCCGGCCACCCTGCGGAGAAAACTCATTTCGGCCGCTTGTATCCGCGATCTCGTTCTTTCGGTCATTACCCAAAGCTCATGACCATAGGTGAGGGTTGGGAGGTAGATCGATCGGTAAATCGAGAACCTTGCTTTCCGACTCAGCTCCTTCTTCACCACAACAGACCGGTTCAGCGTCCGCATCACTGCAGACGCTGCCCCAATCCGCCTGTCGATCTCCCGCTCCCTCCTTCCCTCACTCGTGAACAAGACCCCGAGATACTTGAACTCCTCCACTTGAGGCAGGATCTCTCTCCCGACCTGGAGTTGGCAAGCCACCCTTTTCCGACCGAGAACCATGGTCTCTGATAGGGCTGGGCGATATGACCAAAATTTCATATCCCGATATAGCTCATTTTATATCCCGATAACGATATACAAAACGATATAGCAATTTTTCTGCAAATTCAATTAATAGTGTACATATTATAATTGCAATGTGGCAATGCAGTTTGAATTATATACCAAACAAATGAAAGTAGTATTAAATATTTTATTTATAACTTTTTTCCAAGCAAGACGTGTTGGTCATATTAACATCTGCCAGTAAAAACATTTCAACATGTAGCAGCAGCCAACTTCAAAACAGTAACACCAGCCATACTTTTCTTGTAGCATAATTTACCTGTAAGATGTTTCCAAGTACTATTCTTTGTTCTGTAGAGCAGGAAATATAATGCAATTAACCATATTAGTAGTAATGGCCTGTCTTCATATAGGATATAAAAAAGTAACTAACTTAACACTTCTGAGGTTTAAAGAGCATTGTGCAGTGCAACATACTTAATGTAAACTTCAACTTTTAAAGTGCAGCAACAATATCAGCCTCAATATAATAATCTAACAAGTGAAAAAACTACTTTTAAAGTTTGAATGGTAGCAGCAAGCAAAAATAATACAGGCCTACTGGCCTTGCCCCCAAAATAAATGTTGGTTACAAAATACCACACATGGAGCCTTTCAAGTTTAAAGTGTAGCTGCAAAATGATTGTAATATTTAACAAAAGCACTTCAAGTAGAATGGATATAAAATCTGAACATAAAGATTTGCAAAACCTAGGGCTTCTACAAGTTGAGTGCTAGGAATACAAGCTGGTCAACTCTTGCTGGTTTCAGTGCTGACCTCTGACATGACACAATGTTCCCACTTGCACTGAAAGCCCGCTCTGATGAGGAACTTGTGGCGGGGATGCATAAGTATTTCCTCGCTAGCTTGGCCACTAGGGGAAAGTGTACCTCATTCCTCTTCCACCATTCCAGTGGTTTTGTGTCTGGACCAGCTTCCAGTAGGAGATAGAGGCTTAGCTCCTTTTCAATAGACTCTCTGGGGCCACTTGGCTTGGCTTTGCTGATGTTTTAAAGTAGCTGCTCAAGCTCTTCTTTTTCTTCTTAGCAGCAACCTCCTCTGGCTCATCCTGACCTTTGTTAGTGACTGATGGAGCTGATAGAGGGGCTGCCTCTGTTTGTTCGGCTACCATCTTCTGTAGCTCTGCAGCAACTCGTGTTTTGATGTAATCCACCCTCTCTTCTTTGATGTATGTGGTTTTGAATCGAGGGTCGACAAGAGATGCAATGTCAAGCAAGTCCTGGGTTGTCTGGTTGTCATATTTTTCATTTAAGTATTTTAGTATGCCCTCTTTTATAGTCGTGGTGAGCTCAGTGTCACCATCCTGATGCTTGAGTATCTGGTTATTGAACAGATGGAGGACGGGTTTCAAGTAGGAAACGCTTGGGTAAAGCTCTCCAGACAAGGCATCTGTAAACTCCTTGAGAGGACTCAGTGCCTTGTTCATGGACTCCAGAACCTCCATATCCTGCCAAGTTGGCACCAGGTGACGTGTTTTCTTGTCAGCACGGAGGACTTGTGCGAGAGTTTTCTCCTGCTCGATCACCCTTTCAACCATTGCTTGCATTGAGCCCCACCTCATAGGGGTTTCTGTGATCAGCTGATGAGGTGGCAAGGGTGGGTTTTGATCTGCTTGAGCCTTGGCAAGTTTCCGTCTTCTCTTCCATGAATTTGAGAAGGCGGCCACGATCTTCTTGCAGACGCCTACCGCTCGCTCCACCTCCCTTAGTTTCACACTCCTCTCTGTGTATATAAAGGAGAAGTAAATGTAGGATTATGTGTATATATATATATATATATAAATTACACATTGTACAGGACTAGTAAAATTTATTAGTTAATTCCATTCTTTGAATTTATATATAAATAAATTAATTATACATTTTAGTATATGATTTATGTATCCCATAATGTGGATTTTTATTTCACAATTACAATTTTTTTAAATGTGGAATTCTGACTATCCCATAAAAATATCTTTTTATCTCATGAATGACATTTTTATCCCAGAACTTTGATATCATCTTATTGTTTTTAACCATATAATTATGACCTTTTAGCTGTATGTCAGGTTTAACTTAACATTTTTCTATTTGTCTGTTACATTTAAAAAACTAAACGCATGTTGGAGTAATTAAACCATATTGAATACTTTATATTAAACAATTTATTACATTTTTAGTAATAAAAGTTCTGTAGCCTCTGTAGTCTAGGTTAAAATATTCCTCTTGCAGTAAAGATAAATATAATTAAGCCCTGGGATCTCTAAAGATGACCATCACTGCATTGTCAGAGTTAGTGGAAGAACCTTTAATGAGACATTGCTCAAAGGGATTACTGTATACTGAAATCTATTTGTATGCATTTTAGGTCGATTTTAAGCACTCAACAATTGCTAGATGAAGACGGTGGCCAAAACACTGTAGGCGGGTCATTTCATTCAGCTGAAGGGCAAGGATGTTGTTGGTGGCCTTGTCTGTGGTGACACACACAAGGCGATCATTTTGCAGTCCCCACAAGTCAAGTGCTTCTCTCAGTCCTTTGGCAAGCATTTCCCCAGTGTGGTCTTCTGGGAAATAGCTCGTCTGTAAACACCGGCTGCAGAGGTTCCAATCTTGGTCAATAAAATGTATTGTCAGGCTCATATAGGGATGTGTCGTTCGGCTCGACCACATATCAGTTGTTGTAGCATAAAACATCTCCTTGTTTATTTCTGCCTCCACTTTGGCCCGACATTCACCGTATAACTCTGGTAACACAACTTTAGTCATGTGTTTTCGGCTGGGCATTTCGTATCTCGGATCGAGTGTCTGCACCAACTCACGAAACCCACGTTTCTCGACCGTGTAGAGTGGAACCATGTCTTTGCAGATGTGTTTGGCGAGCGCCGTCGTAATCTCCTTCCATCTTTGTGAGCTATGGCTATATGGCGTCCCACGGGTAAATGCCTGTTGCAGCGTCTGTGTCTGGAGTTTTTTGTGAGCGCCAACGCCAATAGTCGACGCTGCTTTATCAGCTTTTGCACGTTGACTGTCTTTGTATTCTTTTTCGTGGTTTTCGCGCAAATGGTAGAACAAATTAGTGGTGTTGGAGTCGGTTGTTGGGACCGGGTGCCGGAAAACTTTACAAATAACTGTTGTTTGGTCCACGTCTGTCTTTTTATATCCAAACCACATCCATGCTACAGAAGTTGTTGCCCCTCTTTTACCTACAAGCTCTTCGGTTTGGGTTAGCTGCTCATCTTCTTGACCCTGGTTTAGAATGCGTCCGCTGTCGTCTTCCGCCATGCTCGTTTGTTTTGCAGTGTGCAGGGGATGCCGACATGCCATAAAGTGATCTTTGACGTAAAATACTGCCGTAAAACTCCTATCGTGGCGTAAACGAAATAGCTTTATATTAAACAATAGACATTTTCTATCGTCCAGACGAAATATTTCGTCATATCGCACAGCCCTAATCTCAGACTTGGAGGTGCTGATCCTCATCCCAGCTACTTCACACTCGGCTGCAAACCTCCCCAGCAAGAGCTGTAGGTCAGAGTCTGATGAAGCTAGGAGGACCACATCATCTGCAAAAAGCAGAGACGAGATTCTCCTGTCACCAAACTCGACACCCTCCACACCACGGCTGCGCCTAGAAATCCTCTCCATAAAGGTTATGAACAGGACCGGAGACAAAGGGCAGCCCTGGCGGAGTCCAACCCTCACTGGGAACAGGTCCGACTTACTGCCGGCTATGCGGACCAGACTCGCACTCCTCTGGTACAGGGACTGAATGGCCCTTAACAAAAGACCATCCACCCCGTACTCCTGGAGCGCCCCCCACAGGGTGTCCCTGGGGACACGGTCATAAGCCTTCTCCAAATCCACAAAACACATGTGGATTGGTTGGGCAAACTCCCATGACCCCTCCATCACCCTAGCGAGGGTAAAGAGCTGGTCCACAGTTCCACGACCAGGACGAAAACCACATTGCTCCTCCTCTATCCGAGGTTCGACTATCGACCGGACCCTCCTCTCCAGTACCCTGGAGTAGACCTTCCCAGGGAGGCTGAGGAGTGTGATCCCCCTATAGTTGGAACACACCCTCTGGTCCCCCTTCTTAAAAATGGGAACCACCACCCCGGTCTGCCACTCCACAGGAACTGCCCCCGATGACCACGCAATGTTGCAGATACGTGTCAAGCATGACAGTCCTACAACATCCATAGCTCTCAGATACCCAGGTCGGATCTCATCCACCCCCAGGGCTCCGCCACTGCATAGTTTTTTGACTACCTCAGCGACTTCTGCCCCAGAGATTGGACAGTCCATCCCCAGGTCTCCCAGCTCTGGTTCCTCATAGGAATGCGTGTCGGTGGGATTGAGGAGCTCCTCAAAGTATTCCTTCCACCGCCCGACTATAGCCCCAATTGATGTCAGCAGCTCCCCGTCCCCACTGTAAACAGTGTGAGTGAGTTGCCGCCTTCCTCCCCTGAGGCGTCGGATGGTTTGCCAGAACCTTTTTGGAGCCGACCGATAGTCTTTCTCCATGGTCTCACCAAACTCCTCCCACGCTCGAGATTTTGCCTCGGAAACTGCCACTGCTGCACCCCGCTTGGCCCTCCAATACCTATCAGCTGCCTGATAGGACCCACAGAGAGCCACAGACTAGCCATGCCTTGTAGGCCTCCTTCTTCAGCCTGACGGCTCCCCTAACCTCTGGTGTCCACCAGCGGGTACGGGGGTTACCGCCACGATTGGCATCGGCTACCTTGTGACCACAGCTAACAACAGCCGCCTCAACAATCGCAGAGCGGAACAAGGCCCATTCGGACTTAATGTCCCCCACTGCTCTCGGGACGCGGTCAAAGCTATGCCGGAGGTGGCAGTTGAAGACCATCTTGACAGGCTCTTCTGCCAGGCGTTCCCAGCAGACCCTCACTATACGTTTGGGTCTACCAGGTCTGCGTAGCATCTTCCCCTGCCATCTGATCCAACTCACCACCAGGTGGTGATCAGTTGACAGCTCCGCTCCTCTCTTCACTTTGAGTGTCCAAAACATACGGTCTCAGGTCGGATGATACAACTATAAAGTCAATCATCGACCTGTAACCTAGGCTGCCCTGGTACCAGGTGTACCGGTGGGCATCCTTATGTTCGAACATGGTGTTTGTTATGGCCAAACTGCGACTTGCATAGAAGTCCAAAAACAGAACACCACTCAAGTTTAGATTGGATGGGCCGTTCCTCCCAATCACGCCCCTCCAGGTCACGCTGTCATTGCCCACGATAGCATTGAAGTCTCCCAGCAGGACTATGAAGTCCCCATTAGGAGCGCTATCCAGCACTCATCCCAGGGACTCCAAAAAGGGTGGGTACTCTGAGCTGCATTTGGATGGAGCATAAGCACAAACAACAGTCAGGACCCGTTTCCCAACCCGAAGGCGCAGGGAAGCTGCCCTTTCATCCCCCATAGAAAACCCCAACATACAGGCAGAGAGTCTTGGGGCTAACAGAAAGCCCACCCCAGCCCTCCGCCTCTCACCCGGAGCAACTCCAGCATACAAGAGAGTCCAACCCCTCTCAAGGACTTGGGTTCCAGAGCCAACGCTATGTGTCGAGGTGAGTCCGACTATATCTAGCCGGTATCGCTCAGCCTCTTCCACAAGCTCCATCTCCTTCCCCGCCAGAGAGGTGACGTTCCATGTCCCAATAGCCAGTTTTCTTGTCCGGGGATCGGACCGCCAAGGCTCCCGCCTTGGTCTGCCATCCGATCCACAATGCACCGGACCCTTCATGTTCCTTCTGCAGGTGGTGGGCCCACAGGTGGATGAGCCCATGTATCCAGTTCGGGCTGGGCCCGGCCGGGCCCCATGGGCGAAAGCCCGGCCACCAGGCGCTCGCTCACAGGCCCCAACCCCAGGCCTGGCTCCACGGTGGGACCCCGGTAACCCTCCGGGCCGGGTACACTGGCTCGTTGGTTGTATTTCCATGAAGAGTCTTTTGAACCGCACTTCGTCTCACCCCTCACCTAGGACCAATTTGCCATGGGTGACCCTACCAGGGGCACAAGTGCCCCAGACAACATAGCTCCTAGGATCATTAGGGCACTCAAACTCCTCCACCACGATAAGGTGACGGTTCACGGAGGAGAGATCTGTCACTCATGGAATGAAAGCACACTGGCTGTAATTTTCATCATGATTTTCTTGTAATGACAGTGTTAATTAGTACTTGTTGCCTGTAGTGCTGCATCCTTTATAAATTCCTTTCTGGCAGTTAGTCAGTCATTATTAGTGCTAATGGTATATAACTTTTCAGACCAATCCATGTCAGATATTCTGCTGGTGTCCATAAATTATTTATGCCAGAGTTTATCTATCTATGGCAGAGGACGCAAGCAAAATAGAAAAGTTGCCTGGCACAAGTCTACATGTGGAGTCAAACCCTTCCATTTCTATTTACCTAGACCCAATACTAATGCAACCAATAATTGTTTTGTCATTTTGTGTACCATACACAGCCAAATATAAATATTCATTAAAGCGGCTCTCTTGATTATTTTTAGGGGTGCACCGATCGATCGGCCTCGATCACGTTAATTTGAGGGGATCGTAAATCGACCATATTCCCATGCGATCGTCGATCTTGGTTATAGGCTTTTAAATCAGCTTTTTTCTCCTGTTCCCGGGAGGTGCAGACTGCCTCCCTCCCTTCCGCGCGCTACATCATGTTCGTGCTACACTCAGGGTTTCCCCCAGCGCTTTATAAGCCTGGCGGCCCGCCAGACTTTCATCGGACCCCGCCAGGCTATAAACCTCTGAGAAGTTGTACCCGAGACGAAAGCTAACTGCTCCTAGCGTGGCTGCTAACGCTTCAAACTACAACAAAGTGAGCTGGTTCAGCTCTCTACTCGTCTCTTTCTCTATAGTTGCAGTCCGTATGACAGAAAAAGCAAAAACAGAGTTCACTGATCTGAGAGTGGACAGCGTCGCCGGTGGCGGTAGCTTCAGCGTGCATCGGACACAACTTGAGGCTAATTGCAGAACGTATCTTTCCAGCGTGTCTCTCATTAGAGGGGCACGGGGGAGAACTGTCCCGTGCCCGTGATCAAACAGCAATGACTCCGCGTTTAATCGGTAGATTATCCTATAGTTTAGCTGCTATGTCCTCGTTTTTACGAGGCGCATTAAATGCACCATAAGTAAAATCTACGGGAGCTGAGTAGTCAGGTGGCACGCAGCTGCAGTTAGAAAACATATAAGGTGAAGAGATGAGCAGCATTAAGTGAATCTGGATGATTTCTGCTGTTAGTCAGTTTAGAGACACTATGTTGAAGTTATTTACACAATGCACAGAGTTAATGCTGGAAATGTTTATTAGAGTAGATTTAACAAGTGTTTTTATAAAATTACAGGCAGAAAGTACTATTAATTAAAGGAGGACCTGAGAAAAGGGCTTTGGTAATGGTTCATATCTCTTGTTTCATTTTTAAGAGGCACCTTTTTTAATTGGCTTTATTAATTAATTGTTTATATATATATATAATTTTTATATGAGAGGACACTACCTCATGTTTTGTGAGTATTCATTCAATTTACTCAATAAAAATGGAAACATTAAAGTAATTGGCTTCTAGTTATGAAAAATACAAGATCGGCAAAAAAAAAATCGAGATCGGCAGGAAAGGTTGTCTAAAGATCGGTGATCTGCCAGAAAACTGCAATCGGTGCACCCCTAATTATTTTTCTATGTATCAAAGTTTTCTAAATGTTTTAAATGATATTTCAGGTCTAAACTATGATCTTTGGGTTGAGTTCCACAACTTCTGGCATTCTGATGAAGACCCTCCTTCCTCCTAGAGACCCCTTTGCATTATTTCTTGCCGCCGACATTTTTCAGCCAATGAAATTCAAATTTCTGCATTCTCTCAACATGCACGCGCATCGACCAAACCTGTACCAGTAGGGGGCGCTGTCGTACAGGACGCTCCGTGTGTTTCTCTGTTTACCGTCTCGTTCACTGAGGACTCACAGCTCATTTCTACTAAAAACCTACCCATTCTCCAGCTAAAGATGGATTTATTTTTATTTTTAAACCTTTCACCTCACAGAATGGCAAGGCTTGACAGGGTTACACGTTTATTTTGGTCAGAAAGTTCATCCAGGACCGAGTCAAGTTCAGCTTCAGGGTCCAGCAGCAGCTCGCTTCTAACAGAGCTAATATCAGAAGCAGCAGGGACAGAGAGGACTCATCAGACCCTTGTAGTGTTGTTGGAATAAGATTGTGAACTGTGAGTGATTAAACCCTACACATTGAGCTGTACAGTTTATGCCCGAAGTATAAGCGCCGTGTGCACACGCGACCGGACACGCGTGTCAAGATGTTTTGAGGAGGAGCCTTTGGACGTTAGATTCAAAAACTGCTCTCTTGCTGAAATAATCCAGAGTGCGGCTTTAAAAATACTTAACTTTGTCATAAAATTTAAAGAATATTCTTACATCACCATGTATGGATGTGGAATATAAGAGAACTTTAATCATCTTTCTAGAGGTAATGCTTTTTAAAAGAAAAATCTAAACATTTATTATAGCATTTTTTTTTTCTTTTTAGCATTTTTGACATTTAAAAAAATCATTTAAATTCCAAACTGTTTCACAAAAATCCCCAAATTTTTACAGATAACCTTTATCATGATAGACAATGGCTCAAATATTTTCATAGGCCAGGGCCAAAAACTTTTTTCCAAAATAAAAAAAAACACCCGTCATCAATCATGGCCAAATTAGTAAACACACGGGGGCGCCAAAAACAATACATTTCTTTATTGCATTTATTAGCATAGGTAATAATTTTTAAATTTGCCAAATTTCAAGACAATTAGCCAAACATTTGTGAAGCTACAACTGCTAGCACTATTAATAATCTTCATAAATTGGACCAGCTGAATTGAATGTGGCACTGCATTTTCTTTGCTTACACTGTCAGTCATGATGAACCTAACATATCCTGAAAGCAGTATGCTTCTACATGGCATGGGTGATTTTTAGGAAATTTTTCAAAGGTGAAAGGTCAGATTGACGTTTTTGTGCATAAGCCACGACCACTTTGACCAATCATTATTATATTCATAAGATTGTCTTACGATGTTATAGTAAATATATCTACCAAATTTCAAAATAATTCAATCAGCCATTTTGGCTATGCAAAATTCGACCAACTTATAGCACCCCCTATTGGTTGAAATTCACAAGATTAGGTTGGTATGTTTAGGGTCAGGACTTAAAATATTCCTGTAACGTTCATGCTAATAACTGTCAATCTAGTTGAGATATTGTCTTTTAACCATTTTGCTAGCTAGCTTGTAACACTTGTATGAGTATAATTTCCATACCGTTGAGAAAACCAACTTTTCCCAAATACGTTTTGTTTGGACATTGGTCTAGATATAAGACAACCAGACTTTTTGCTTATCTGACTGTTTACCTTGGAGGAGATGTCGAAATAACTTTGGACCTATTTTGCACATTTGCATAATCATTGTTTCAATTTACAAGAAAGGTTTTAATGACAAAAAAATTCAGTGATATCCCACAAATATGACGATGGTAAGTATTTGTGGGTGTGGTCTAAAACTTAGAATACATGGTTAAAAACACATTTTGTCCTACAATAGCACCACCTATATGTTTAAAATTATAATTTTGGGGGAGTAGTTAGGACTTATCTTCCTCTATTTTTCCTTGAAAAAGGTTCTCATAATGTTTATATTTGAAGGATGAGCACAAGATTAAGCAATAGCAATTCTTTGTTGAAGCCAAAAGACTTAGTTCATGTAGAAAATAATAAACAATGCTGTTTTTAAATGTTACAAACTCCTCCTGCCTCCAAGAGCAGCAGTGATTTATTGACTCAAACTTCTAACAGACAGAAAGAATCTTCAGAAAATCCATTGGTGTAAATAATAACCGCGATGGTGGGAGGGAACCGTGTTTACAGGTCAATGTTACTCTATCGGTGCTGCTGTAGCGAGTCAGAACACCGTTCCAGTGTTTATCTGTCTGATAGATTCAGCTCAGTCTGAAACAACTAATAGAAAATTAAGCTAAAACTAAAATAAAAATACCTCCTTCAGTAAACATGTTGCTTCCATTAAATAAATGTCTGCTGCAGTTTGAAGTTACAGAGCGCGTTATATGGAGCGTGCATTCCAGAAAACCGTCATGGCGGACGCTGGGAGCAGAGGAGAGTAGCTGCTCTTTACATGGCTGCTTCAACAAGTACAGAAGTCTTTTTTTACTACCTTCACCTGGGCCCTTGAAGACTAAATGCATGGATTTTATTTTTGGGGGGCAATATATCCACAAAACTTCCAAAAGTTTGCTCCAGGTGTTATGGTAGTTATTGAATGGTTACTGGATAGACATGCATACAGCACCCTCTGGTGGGGTTTACATGTAACTGTCCAGGAGTGGAATAAACAAGTGAGTCACATGAAAAGAGCTGTCGGAGTATGCTTCGGGTGCACGTCATATATTATGACGTGCACCCGAACAAAACGTGGTGTCAGAATTCTTCTGGTAAGAGAAAGAACTGTACTGGTTGGAGCGGCGCATTTAAAGGGACATTTTATTGTAAAAGTACCAAAACTAGGTATCGAAAAAAATTTTTTTTCGGTATTACTACCTACTGAAGGTTTTCGGTCGGTACCACAGTAGTACCGTGTTACGGTACCCAGCCCTACTCGAGAGTCTGAGTGACCAGCAGGGGCAGAATAATCCCCTCACTCAGCTGAAGGATGTGGAAGTCTAACCCACCTTCATAGTTAGAGTTCACAGTTGACAGAAAAGTAAATGTTGCACATGTTGAGGTGAAATTACCTCTAAGTACTGTATGTTTTACAGTCAGTGTAGCTGTAATGTTTTCAGTTTGGAAAAGAGTACTGAAACCCTAGTGTTAATGGTATTATGTAGTGTTTACTCAGAAAGGGGGATGTTATGGTAGTTATTGAATGGTTATTGGATAGACATACATACAGCACCCTCTGGTGGGGTTTACATGTAACTGTCCAGGAGTGCAATAAACAAGAGAGTCACATGAAAAGAGCTGTCGGATATGAGGGGCCGTCTAGGCCATAATTCATTCAGTTACTCTCACATACATACAGTATATTCTCCTTACACATTTTTATTTATTTTATTTATTTACTTATATTTAAAGAGGATAAAACCCCTTGAGATGAACCATCTCGTTTTCAAGGGGGTCCTCTTTCAAAGCCACAAAACAGTATAAGACAGTAAAATACAAGTGTTTAAAAAGAAAATATCAGAGAAACTAAAATACATAAATCATAGTAACCACAACTAAATCAACTAAAAATAAAACATTTAAACAATACTAACGATTAAAATAATAATAAAAATAAATAATAGATAAAAAATCAATTATTTGTGCTACACTCAGAGTAGAAAATAACTTCACTTCATAGGTATGATTTGAAACAACAAGTACAAACTCAAAGACAAGTACAATTACAAAAAGATGCGACATGCAAATAAACCATGTTTTTAAATAATCTAAAAGAAGTAGTCGGCCTGATTTCCACAGGGAGCCTGTTCCAATCAACTGGAGCTTTAACAGAAAAAGCTGTTCTTCCAGCTGCATACATACTCCACACACACACATGTACAGTATATTCTCTTTACACAGACATTCATTGTCCTTTCACATGCACATGTATTCTCTTCACACATACATTCTTCTCTCATACACATATATATTCTCCTCTCGCACACATATATATATATATATATATATATATATATATATATATATATATATATATATATATATATATATATATTCTCCTTTCGCATACATATATTCTCCTTTCGCATACATATATTCTCCTTTCGCATACATATATTCTCCTTTCGCATACATACCGTATTTGCCCGAATATAGGACGACCCTGATTATAAGACGACCCCCCCTTTTCAAGACTAATCTTCAGAAAAAATGACAATTCACTTTTTAAAGAAACAATTTTTATTGAAATTTTGAGAAATAAATTTAACTAATGCTACTAATAATTCCAGACTGCTTTAATATTTGCTTATTAACAGTGGTGCACACAACTAGTCCACAAGTCCACCGTACTGATCTCTCTGCCCGAACGCACCTTTGCTGACAGGAGCTTTCACAGTCAGATTGTGCAACTTCGCGATCATCAGACACTGATGAACTTCACATCCAGTTGTGGAGCTGAGATGGAGTTTTCATGTAGGGGAAGCTTGTTTACACACACACGCTGCTGCGGCAAAATGCGCACGCACGCACACACACACACACACACACACACACAGCTGCGCCATGAACGAACAGACACACAAACCAGCTGCTGTGCCATGATGGCGCACAACACACACAAACCCGTTTTTACGCCATGATCGTGCAGACACACACACACAAACCCGCTTTTGCGCCATGATCGTGCAGACACACAAACCCACTGTTGCGCCATGATCGCGCGCACACACAAACCCGCTGTTGCGCAATTATTGCGCAGACACACACACAAACCCGCTGTATGTGTGAGGGAGTGTGTGTGTGTGTGTGTGTCGGGTGCATATAAAGAACGGTGAGACGGATGAGGTTCTAGGGAGAATGCGTGTGTGAATCGAGCGAGCGATGCAAGCCCTCACCTGTACAGAGTCTGCTGCTGAAAGCACCTGCTGGGTCTGGACATTTTCTGGACATTTTAATCCTCAGTACTAGTAAACCTGTAACTTTGAACTAGGCCAGGCCCGGACCTCTGGAACCGCTCGCGGTCTGAGCTGCTTCCTGCCGCTTTGACCAAAAAGCCTGCGCCCTCCGCCGGAAAAACTAGGGCGCGATATTAAGATGACCCCCCCTTTTTCAAATTATTTTCAATGAAAAAAACCTCGTCTTATATGCGGGCAAATACGGTATATTCTCCTTTCGCATACATATATTCTTCTTTCGCATACATATATTCTTCTTTTGCATACATATATTCTCCTTTCGCATACATATATTCTTCTTTCGCATACATATATTCTTCTTTCGCATACATATATTCTCCTTTCGCACACATACGTATATTCTCCTTTTGCATACATATATTCTTCTTTCGCATACATATATTCTTCTTTCGCATACATATATTCATATTTCGCATACATATATTTTTCTTTCGCATACATATATTCTCTTCTCGCATACATATATTCTCCTCTCGCATACATATATTCTCCTCTCACATACATATATTCTCTCACATACATATATTCTCCTCTCGCATACATATATTCTCTTCTCACACACATGCATTCTTCTCTCATATAATACATTCTACATGGGCTGCATGGTGGTGCCGTTGTTAGCACTGTTGCATCACAGCAAGAAGGTCGCAGGTTCAAATCCCGGCTGCAGCCTTTCTGCGTGGAGTTAGCATGTTCTCCCCATACTTATGTGGGTTTCCTCTAGATACTCCAGTTTCCCCCACAGATCACAACATGCCTGATAGGGTGATTGTAAGTTGCTTTGGATAAAAGTGTCTAATAAATGAATAAACATACGCATGTCTGTTACACAGCCCTGCTGAAAAAACCAGCATAGCTGGTTTCCAGCATATGTTGTGTTTTGGTGCTGGTGTGCTGGTCCATAGTGATCCATTAGTTCAACCAGCATAGACCAGAATTGAATCATGCTGGTCCACCAGCTAAACCAGCACCAAACCAGCAAAGACCAGCAAACAAATCATGCTGGTTTTGTTTATATGCTGGTCAATGCTGGTCTTTGCTGATTTGGTGCTGGTTAAAAGTCCTAAAGGAGTATGTTTGATATTAACTGTGTCCAAGTTCAGAAGTAGGCAGAGTTCATGTCTCAACCAGAGGTAGAGGTCAGTAGTCATGTAAACATCAACAGGAACATGGAGACCATTTTGTGTCTGGTGCACAAGGTGAACACATCTTTATCACATGGAACAGAGCTGTGATGGATGCAGTCAGCTTCATATGGTCTCCCTCTGACACGTCACAGTAATGATCCTCTGTGTGGTACAGTTCAGGAGTCATGTCGACCATGAGGAACATCTTCTGTTCTTGATGGACGAGTGTAGTGTTATAAAACCTGGGGTTTATTCTACACCTTCCATAAGAACACTAATGGAGTTTTGCTAGTTTTACCCAAAGGTTACCTTTGACACTATCACTCTTTTAGTGTTTAAACGGGGATATTTCTTTAGGTTCTTTAATTACAGGGAATTAGTAGGACCTTTTTTATATTGATGAATAGAAGCTTGAGTCATGGAAATCGACTTCATTAATTTTATTAAGAAACATACGACAGATATCACAGATAAGAAAGAGGTAGTTAGCAGGTAGTCAGCATTAAGTCATTCACGATGGTAAGGTGTTCTGAATTGAATCTTAACTAAGTTTTAGCAATCTGAGTCTTCATGATGGTTTAGGACTAGGGATTTTACTTAATTTAGATTAAGGATTCTGATGGAGGGGTACTAGTTACGGATGGATCAGTAACTAGTTTGAGTGAGCTAAAGTTGTTAGCTTTTATCAAGAGGCCTTTAAGCTTTACCAGAGTTGTGGTACTTAACTGCGTTCCATGGATTGTCGCCGCTGGAGTCGGATGAGAACGCGGAGGTGGTGTCCCCCCCCCCCTCGGTCAGTATCAGACGGCTGCGCGGCCTTAGGCCGCCGGATGCCACGGTGTCGTTCTGGGATACGAAGTTTAGATAACCCATCTCTGGCAGGGAGCGCCGAGGCCTGGCATTCCCATAACGGAGCGTCAGACTGAAGGTGTCTGACCTCAGAGGGAAGCTAGTTTCATTGGCTCAGACGGGCTGAGGTAACCGTCTCCGGAGGAGCCGGCAACTAGCGTCAGCTGTGTAGAGGTTGACAGCTGAGACGTGAGGTCTGGTCAGTGTCGGGACCAGAACCGCTGTCTTAGCTTTCTTAGCTTGTTCTAGCTCTAGCTTCCGGGGTCGGAAGTTAAAGGAGCCTAAAGGGAACGTGGGCCAATGAGGAGTTATTAATGTCACGTGACTCAGACCGCTAACTCTTATTGGTTGCAGTAATGAGTGACGTGGTTGTCATAAACTTTATCAGTATGTATGTGAAATAATACTGAAGCAGATCAACATTCATTAATACTGGAAGAAAATGCATTAATCACATTAAGACATTTTAAGACAGTGGATTAAAGGTAGTGTCCTTTAGAATGAGGCATCAAAGAGTCTTTAAGTTTAATTATTAACTAAAGAAAGTCTTCTGAGTCTTCCGACACGACCGGGTCCTGGAAGAATGTTGATTCAGGTTAAATAATAGAGTCATTTTATTCCAAGTTATTGGGAAAAAGATGGTTATTATTTGTGATGATCTTAGAGGTCAAAGTTCAGAGGTAGTAACGCATTTGGCGGCGTTACACGAGTCACAGGGCTGCTCCGCGTTTCCCTGGTGGAATCTAAACCATCCTGCAAGGGTTTAAAACATATAAAAGTTAGATCTCATAATAACTGTATTACCTACTGTATTTAACCTGGTCCTGCAAACAAGTGTAATTTGAATAACATTCTAGTTAATGTTGCTGTCAAATTGATAAACTGGCTGTAAGTGGGGAACTTGTGTAGACCACAGAACCAGAAGTATTTTGTAGTAATAGTACTATCTGAGGATACATTTTACAGGCTTTTCAAAGAAACTAAGGCTAATTAATTTAAAGCCCTTTCATTAATTCTCAGACTATAGTTTTCAATAAAGTGTTTTGATATTTTCTAATAAACACAAGAGTGGTCACACAATGATTTTGGGTGTACTACACATGTATTTGTACAGAATTAAAATGATATTTAGTCAGTTTGACAACACAAACAAACAGAGTGACGAGCTCATAACAGGCTAGCTAACGTAGCCACATCTGGTTAGCTTCAAACAGAGCTTGGTTTGAATGAAAAACAAAGTTCATGCCCACGGTAAATACAATACAATATAATACATATGATCGGACAGAAACAAAGTAAAACGAGACTTACCTTGAGGACACAGGTTTCAGAGGACATTTCCACCGCTCTGGGAGCTAATGGCTAACATCAGCTGTTTGGGTCCGTCACAGTTTACTACACTGAGGAAACGGATCCTGACGACCTGAAAATGTTATTTTGTCCCACCTCACCCTTAGTGGGCTCAAAATACAGATAAAAATCTACGTCAGAAAGAATTGATGCCTTTCAGTGTGTAATTATCACGATCAAATGAATTCTACCCTGGTTAAACAAACACGGAGCTTCCTACAGGGCTTGTGTGCAGCGAAGAGACAACATCCGGGTCACAACAGCTGTCAATAAATTAAATAACCAGAATCGAAAAACGAGCTCGTTATCCGTTTTCTCCATTTTCGTTTAGTGCTCAAAATCGGAAATGAGAAAACAACTCGTTATCCGATTTTTTATTTTGGTTTTAAAAACGGAAAATGGAAAATACTAGTCAGTTTTCATTTTTCCATTTTTGGTTTAAAACGAAAAAACGAACTGCCTGAAAGTACAGGGACCAAACAGGCTCTGTGCCTTTGATTCATTCAAATTCCCACCGGAACCACTGTTAGCAGCAGCTAACAGGAGCTAACGGGGAAGATGCAGTCAGCCGGTAGGAGGCAGGAGGAGGAGGGAGGAGACGAGACCAGATCAGCGGCTCAGCTATAGACCCCAAGTTGAAAGTTATTGTTTTCATCCGGGTACTTTTGGATGATCACAGTCACTGGAAGGCAAAAACCAGGCTCCGGCAGCTAACCAGAGCTGTATCTCTGCGGTGTAAACTAACAAAATAAGGCGCTTTTAACGACTCAAAGACGTTTTACAAATTAAAAAAATGAAGCAGGAAACAAAACATCGAACAAATGTAAAGTAAAGTAAAAGGAATTAACGGGTGGTTAAATAGGTGAGCTTTTTGTACTTTTTCAGATTTCTGAAGGGAGCCAGAGAGAGTCTCGTAGGGTGGGAACGACTACGGGAAAAAAGAATTGTCCCGCTTTGAAACATTTGTCTGAGACAGCGGGAGGGGTGATGGTGATTTAGGGGAGCAGAGAGGTAAGGAGGGGCGACATTACTGAGAGCTTTGTAGGTGAGCTTGAATTCGTTTGAATAAGCTAACAAGCTGTGGAGCTAGCTGTTGAGCAAGCCAGCTGTCAGAACCGGACGTTTGGACTAAAGTCTGGTGTGCAAATTCACTCAGCTGAAGCAACGAAAAAGTAATCTGATCTCTTCTGCGTTGTGTGGGTTAATGTTGAAGGATTACTGCGACACCGGTAGTTTTTGTAGATTAATAGATTATTCGTTTATTCTGATGAGCTCCGTGAACCAAAACACAAAGTAAACATTGGAGCTGCCGTCTCTGACTCCGTCCTCTCCCGAACAAACGGGCAGATCTCACGAGGGACAGTTTATGAATAAATAAATCATTTTTTTACTTTTGACCTACCTGACGAGCTCAGTAAACATAAAATCAATTACATTAATGGCTGCCTGCTCTGATTATGGAACACATTTTGTCTAATTATTTAAAAATAAACTAATTTAACCTGGTTACAATGGTTTATAAGTCATCTATGGCTATAAGTTGTTGTCTCTTAACATGTGAGGTAGATATTTAACTTTTTTACCTGTGATGAGACTTTGACTCCACGATGTGGTGATTTATCCACTAGAACTCTGACTTTGGTGATTTTATCAGCTGGAAACCTGTGAAATGTTATGTTACTGTCCTTTCATTTATTTGTGCAGCTTGCATGTGTTAACCATGCTGATAGATTTTATTTTGTCGCTATTTAGCTCAATTTATTGACAACTGACATAATAACAACAGTGCTCTGCCGTGGCTGTGCCATCTTCTTGCCCCTCAGCCAGAAGCTAGGGGGCGGGACCTTGGGCACGTGATGTCATGCGTCAAGGGGTCTATATGCAAACAAGAGCTGTGTATTAGTCAGAATTCTGAGATTAAAGTCAGAATTCTGAGAATAAAGTCATAATTCTTATTACCATAATTTTTTTTTTAGGTGGCCCTAATCCTCTTCCGTATAAACATAAAATGCCACCACAAACACATTTTAGTCAATTATTTAATTATTTTTAATTTAGTCATTGCCCAGATGAAGGCAGCAATATTTAAATGATTGTCAGAAACCAAGGAGAGGAGAAGTTCCTGCTGGAGCAGTAAAAACAGCAGAGGTCATTTTAACAGCTCAAACTTCTGTCCTCCCCTTAAATGTTGACATGTTGATCTATCTTTAAAAAATTGAAACAGTATTAGAACACTAGAAACTAGAAGAGGCTACCTTCTAATAATTTTCCTGTTTGGTGATGCCTAGGTATTTTTATTTATGACTTAAAGCAGCAATCTGGAGGATTTCATCAAGAGAGCAGTTTTTGAATCTAACGTCCAAAAGCTCCTCCTCAAAACATCTCGACACGCACGTCCGGTCGCGTGTGCGCGCGTGCACACGGCGCATATACTTCGGACATGAACTGTACGGCTCAATGTGTAGGGTTTAATCACTCACAGTTCACAACTCGTATTCCAACAATACTACGAGGGTCTGATGAGCCCTCTCTGTCCCTGCTGCTTCTGATATTAGCTCTGTTAGAAGCAAGCTGCTGCTGGACTCTGAAGCTGAACTTGACTCGGCCCTGGATGAACTTTCTGACCAAAATAAACACGTAATCCTGTCAAGCCTTGCCTTTCTGTGAGGTGAAAGGTTTAAAAATAAAAATAAATCCATCTTTAGCTGGAGAATGGGTAGGTTTTTAGTAGAAATGAGCCGTGAGGCTGAGATGCAAACAGAGAAACACACGGAGCGTCCTGTACGACAGCGCCCCCTACTGGTACAGGTTTGGTCGATGCGCGTGCATGTTGAGAGAATGCAGATATTTGAATTTCATTGGCTAAAAAATGTCGGCGGCAAGAAATAATGGAAAGGGGTCTCTAGGAGGAAGGAGGGTCTTCATCAAAATGACAGATCTTGTGGAACTCAACCCATAGATCATAGTTTAGACCTGAAATATCATTTAAAACATTTAGAAAACTTTGATACATAGAAAAATGCTCCAGATTGCCGCTTTAATGACGAGGCAGTTTTTCAATTTCCTGGTTACTTTTATTTTATAAATACGCTGTTTTGCCTTTTCTTTATATATGTTGAGTTGTTACTTGAATTTTGCACTTTAGGAATGGTTTTCAGGCTGTTCAAAATGTCATAATGGTAAAGTGAATGACCATTGTATCAATGAATGGTCAAGCATTATATGAGGCTTATTATTGTGAGCATAGCCCCAATATCGTGAGCCTCCACAAAATATCACAATAAATATCGTATTGTGGGATTTGGATATTGTTACACCCCTACAAATGATTAATCAACTCAGGAAGAGCAGTGACCAGCCAAGGTTCCTGATGCTGTAATATAATTTAATGGATAGATATTTTGTCTTTAGCTTTAAAAATTGGAGCTCTTTCTTTATCTGGTCACAACAGTAATTTGTCAGAGACCCCTCATCTTCACTTCATCTTCAATCTTTATTACATGTGTGCAGCAAACTGACAGAAATACACCAAACTGCACATTAAAGAATGAACCTCGGTGATGTGTTCAAATCACAGGTGAGATGTTTTATTGTTTTCTGTTTACTAGGCTGAGTATAAACAAACAGATCATTTCTTGTTCTGGTTTTCATCAATTGGGAGGGGAAATCCATCTGGATGGAAAGTTTTGATTAATTTAAGATTAAGTCTGGGATTAGAGTGAGGTTAGATTTAAATATATAATAGAGGTGATGAAAGCTGAGTTGAGTTAATGGGAAATGAATGTATACGCATCAGGTCAGGGAGCTGGGGTTTCTATTTATAGCCAACCCTGAGTTATTTCAGTCCCTTACAATTACAGGTGAAATGTTAGCAGTTGGAGGATGGGATGGTGTATTTGTGGGAGGATGGGGTAAAGGAGGGGAGTGGACGCTACAAGCAGGAGGGAGATGTAGTGAGCGGTGTGTTCATCCTGACAGTTGATTAGTCTCCATTAGTTTGTGAGGCGGACGGTACTGGATAGATGAAGGAGTCGGGGAACGTCTGGGGTCCAGACATCCTACGGGGTGCTCACGGCCCAATTTTTTTATTATCTCCAAGTAGACCCTTTATTGGCAGGGGGGTTACAGTAATCAGTTTCCCTTTTGTCCAGACGCCTCCAGGTATGTTTCTCACTTTATAATGCATTAATTTCCCGCTGGAGCAAATCAGGTTTAAACATTATGTATGTAGGTGTATTCCCAGTGTGTACATTATTTCATTGCATCAGCAGATTTTCAGGTTGAAGGGTTGGTGCATAACTCGTGCTGTAATTACCTTGTACCGCATTCGTAAGTGAAGGTAATGATTCATGTGTCTGGACGTTTTTTCCAGAAAACCTGTAAAATATTTAAACAGAGTCAAAGATTATGAATAAGAAAACAGCATTGGTAGTGAAGAGCTGCAGGGCATCGTCATAAATAATAAACTGGAATAAGATTAATAATCTGGAGCTTGTGGAAGAGGCTGAGCGATACCGGCTAGATATAGTCGGGCTCGCCTCGACACATAGCGTTGGCTCTGGAACCCAAGTCCTTGAGAGGGGTTGGACTCTCTTCTATGCTGGAGTTGCTCCAGGTGAGAGGCGGAGGGCTGGGGTGGGCTTTCTGTTAGCCCCAAGACTCTCTGCCTGTATGTTGGGGTTTTCTCCGGGGGATGAAAGGGCAGCTTCCCTGCGCCTTCGGGTTGGGGAACGGGTCCTGACTGTTGTTTGTGCTTATGCACCAAATAGCAGCTCAGAGTACCCACCCTTTTTGGAGTCCCTGGGATGAGTGCTGGATAGCGCTCCTACTGGGGACTCCATAGTCCTGCTGGGAGACTTCAATGCTCACGTGGGCAATGACAACGTGACCTGGAAGGATTGGGAGGAACGGCCCGCCCAATCTGAACTCGAGTGGTGTTCTGTTTTTGGACTTCTGTGCAAGTCGCAGTTTGGCCATAACAAACACCATGTTCGAACATAAGGATGCCCACCGGTACACCTGGTACCAAGGCAGCCTAGGTTACAGGTCGACTTTATAGATTGACTTTATAGTTGTATCATCTGACCTGAGACTGTATGTTTTGGACACTCGAGTGAAGAGAGGAGCGGAGCTGTCAACTGATCACCACCTGGTGGTGAGTTGGATCAGGTGGCAGGGGAAAATGCTACGCAGACCTGGTAGGCCCAAACGTATAGTGAGGGTCTGCTGGGAACGCCTGGCAGAAGAGCCTGTCAAGATGGTCTTCAACTCCCACCTCCGGCAGAGCTTCGACCACGTCCCGAGAGCAGTGGGGGACATTGAGTCCGAATGGGCCTTGTTCCGCTCTGCGATTGTTGAGGCGGCTGTTGCTAGCTGTGGTCGCAAGGTAGCCGGTGCCAATCGTGGCGGTAACCCCCGTACCCGCTGGTGGACACCATAGGTTAGGGGAGCCGTCAGGCTGAAGAAGGAGGCCTACAGGGCATGGCTGGTCTGCT
>SSNR01000858.1:7017-40234 GCA_006937965.1 Callopanchax toddi | reverse complement strand
TCCCGTCCAGACATGCGCAGTAGAACCCAAAGAAACACGACCTATCGGTCCAGTAAAAAATAGTAAGAAAACCTTTCTACACTACACCTAAATGCAGATTATACACAGCACTTATTGTATATATAATGGATGGCTCGTTTAGTTTTATTTTTGTTAGTTTTTTTATATTTTGTGATCCCTATTTCTCTTCTTCTTCCTCTTGGGACTGGTGGGGCGGCGCCCGAGCGCCCTCTATGGACAGGCCGCCACTGATCAGAGGGCCAAGCGGGGTGCAGCAGTGGCAGTTTCCGAGGCAAAATCTCGAGCGTGGGAGGAGTTTGGTGAGACCATGGAGAAAGACTATCGGTCGGCTCCAAAAAGGTTCTGGCAAACCATCCGGCGCCTCAGGGGAGGAAGGCGGCAACTCGCTCACACTGTTTACAGTGGGGACGGGGAGCTGCTGACGTCAACTGGGGCTATAGTTGGGCGGTGGAAGGAATACTTTGAGGAGCTCCTCAATCCCACCAACACACATTCCTATGAGGAACCAGAGCTGGGAGACCTGGGGATGGACTGTCCAATCTCTGGGCCAGAAGTCGCTGAGGTAGTCAAAAAACTACGCAGTGGCGGAGCCCCGGGGGTGGATGAGATCCAACCTGGGTATCTGAAAGCTATGGATGTTGTAGGATTGTCGTGGTTGACACGTCTCTGCAACATTGCGTGGTCATCGGGGGCAGTTCCTGTGGAGTGGCAGACAGCGGTGGTGGTTCCCATTTTTAAGAAGGGGGACCAGAGGGTGTGTTCCAACTATAGGGGGATCACACTCCTCAGCCTCCCTGGGAAGGTCTACTCCAGGGTACTGGAGAGGAGGGTCNAAGAGACAGGCTCTTTACCCTCGCTAGGGTGATGGAGGGGTCATGGGAGTTTGCCCAACCAATCCACATGTGTTTTGTGGATTTGGAGAAGGCTTATGACCGTGTCCCCAGGGACACTCTGTGGGGGGCGCTCTAGGAGTATGGGGTGGATGGTCTTTTGTTAAGGGCACTTCAGTCCCTGTACCAGAGGAGTGTGAGTTTGGTTCGCATAGCCGGCAGTAAGTCGGACCTGTTCCCAGTGAGGGTTGGGCTCCGCCAGGGCTGCCCTTTGTCACCGGTCCTGTTCATAATCTTTATGGAGAGGATTTCTAGGCGCAGCCGTGGTGTGGAGGGTGTCGAGTTTGGTGACAGGAGAATCTCTTCTCTGCTTTTTGCAGATGATGTGGTCCTCCTAGCTTCATCAGGCTCTGACCTACAGCTCTTGCTGGGGAGGTTCGCTGCCGAGTGTGAAGCAGCTGGGATGAGGATCAGTACCTCCAAGTCTGAGGCCATGGTTCTCGGTCGGAAAAGGGTGGCTTGCCAACTCCAGGTCGGGAGAGAGGTCCTGCCTCAAGTGGAGGAGTTCAAGTATCTCGGGGTCTTGTTCACGAGTGAGGGAAGGAGGGAGTGGGAGATCGACAGGCGGATTGGGGCAGCGTCTGCAGTGATGCGAACGCTGAACCGGTCTGTTGTGGTGAAGAAGGAGCTGAGCCGGAAAGCAAGGCTCTCAATTTACCGGTCGATCTACCTCCCAATCCTCACCTATGGTCATGAGCTCTGGGTAATGACCGAAAGAATGAGATCGCGGATACAAGCGGCTGAAATGAGTTTTCTCCGCAGGGTGGCCATGCTCAGCCTTAGGGATAGGGTGAGGAGCTCGGACATTCGGGAGAGACTCGGAGTAGAACCGCTGCTCCTCCATGTCGAAAGGAGCCAGTTGAGATGGTTCGGGGATCTTATTAGGATGCCCCCTGGACGCCTCCCCAGGGAGGTGTTTCAGGCATGTCCTGCCGGCAGGAGGCCCCCGGGTCGACCCAGGACACGCTGGAGAAAATATATCTCTGGTTTGGCCCTGGAGCGCCTTGGGATCCTGCCGGAGGAGCTGGAAGAAGTGGCTGGGGAGAAGACTGTCTGGAGCTCCCTAATTGGGATGCTGCCCCCGCGACCCGGACCCGGATAAGCGGAAGAAGACGAGACGAGAAGATTAATAATCTTCGAGGTAAGTCTAGCAGTAAACTAAGTAATCTTAAAATAAATGAAAATATTACTAACCACCCGGAGGAAATTGCGGAAGGCTTCAGCCTGAACTTTGCTAAAATTCAGCAGCTCCATTCAGCTACTCAACTGTCGGGACCAGGTATTTTACCTCAGACTTTGTTAAGCAAGTTCTTTTTTAGGCAAGTTTCACCTGCTGATGTTTTTCAGTCAATACGTTTATTGTCATCTTCTTGTGCTCCCACACACACACACACCATCGGCTTCACATGCAGACTAAGTTGGCTATGGGGTCCGTCACGACCCCGGGCCTCTCCGTGATGTGCAATAGTAAGAGGCTGAGGGAAGTTGGGGTACTCTGAGACCCCCACCCCAACCTCACCTCCCCCCCATGGGCTTCACGTGCAGACTAAGTTGGTCATGGGGTCCTTCATGACCCCGGGCCTCTCCGTCGTGTGCAATTGTAACAGGCTGAGGGGAGGTGGGGTACTCGGAGACCCCAGGGGGGTCTGCAGGGCCTCTTCTTCGTGTAACAGGCTTGGTGGGGTACTATGAGACCCCTCAACACACACACACACAGCAGACTAAAGGCTGGAATACACTGGATACCTCAGCGATGCGCCACCTTTTGGCTGCGGTGTTGGCGAGTCTTGTACTCACACAAGACGCGCTCCTGACACAGCGCGCCGTAGGATGCTGCTTTAAAAAAATTGCGCGATATTCACAACATCACGCGGGAATTGAAAACTGGAATCGGGAAGTGAATTCTTTGTTTATATGTGATCAGAGCTGCCGTCGTGTGTTGTGGGAACCTAGTTCTAATTCTTTCAAAATGGGTAAGTAAGCTATTTAATGAAGCTGTTGTTTATGTGTGCCGTAATGTTTGTGGCGGTTTATTTCTGTGTGCCGTAATAGGAGCCGTTCTGCGTCGTAACGTCGGTGTCATGGTAATGGCGGTGTCAGAAAGTATTCAACATGTCGTGACACACGCGCACAGCTGCGACTGGCGCTCCTTTTTAAACTGGTGCAAATCTTTAGCAGGCTGGCGGCGTCTCGCGTGTCTGGGACGCATTGTGACGAGCTCTGTGTGAGTGATCTGATGGACTAGAATGGTTTTAAATCAAAATAACGCCGCAGCCACGACGTGGCGTGTCGCCGACGTGTCCGGTGTATTCTAGCCTTTAGTGGGCCGGGGGGGGCACGGAGACCCCAGACCATTCTATCTTTGGGAGGGGGATCGTGACACCCCAATGGGGAACACATGCCCTCATGCTGCTGAGTTCATCATGAATAATGTTTGCAGTAATTGCTCGCCATAGAATTAGATCATATAGCTGTGCTACTGCCACCATGTCCCCGCAGGTTACTCACCAGCCGCCAGATGTACAAAATTAACACCTTTCAGAGCAGAAATGCTGATGAGAGGGGAAGTAAATTGGTGACGAGTGGTTTGTAAAAAATAGCTTTAAATATCCTTGTGAGCCAACCAATGAGCTACTGCTGCTGCTGTGTGCTGCTCTATCACATCTGTAACACACACACTCAGTTCTGTGGTCATTCTGTCATATTCATCCGACTCTGAGAAGGTTTGAAAAATAAATAAACAAAAAACAGAGTGCGTTAGATCATGACACCATGGGGAACTGAGAAAGAGCTCTGCTCTTTCTGTGTTAGATGGTGTGGAAAGAGACCATTCCACTCTAAATACAAGCACTGAACACTCAGGATGTTATTTTCAGAAAAAATTTTAAAACCTGATCTTGAGAAGTTTAAAACAGCAGGAGGAATGAAACATTGAAAATTGCTCAATATGCAGAATCTCTGCAGCATGTGAGGGAATTCTGGAAAACAAAGACGTTGCCCTTAACATTGAAGGCAGTTAGTTTGTATAAAAGCCCCCCTCTTGCACGCACACACACACACACACACGGTTTGATAACATCTTAGAAACGAGGCACATCATTTATATGCAAAGCCCCCGGAGTCCCAAGTCCCCTTGTTAATGTGAGCTGTGGCAGGTGAGTGAGAAACCCCCTCCCTTCTCTCCTTTTAGACATAAAACTGAGCTGCAGGATGGGTCAGTGGGAACGACACGCCAGGGCTGCTTTCTGAGGGGAGATTAGCTCACAAACGGCGGGGGAGCCTGGATTTATCCCCTGGCTCCTCAGCTTGAGAGCTGGAATTAAATCACAGTTACTGAAGTGGAGAATGACATTGAAGACTGGATTCACAGTCATCTGGTTTTTACATTTTATTTCCATTATACCCACAGTGCTCAAGGTATGGCTTTGCAGCTCAGATCAAAACATGATTGTGAGTTAGATACAGCCGAACCTGAGCAGGATGCAAAGATCTGAAGAGGAGGGTTGGGAAATTAAACTGGATAAATGGTGAATGCAAGCCAGCTGATTGATTTTAAAACTCAAATTTCCATTAGCACCAGACTTTAAATGGTTGTTTTCATGGTTTTGTCTTGAATGAGGATGTGGGGAATTCTAAACCAGATTCACAGGCTGGTGGATGAGAAACTGCAGGACAAAAAACAAAAAGGACAGAAAACCATGGCAACCAGGAAATATACTGAGGACAGATAACGAGTGGAACGTTAAAACTGCACTCTGCGACGTTGTAAACAAGCTAAGTATCGCTAGTTATTTTACAGAAACACGTCTCAGAGCACTCACCCCTCCTGTCGGGTATAATCGGTAGGCCAGCCTTCCCGCGGACATGAGACCATGCGTTGCCGCGGTTACAATAGAGACCAAAACTCCAGCCGTAGAAACTTTTCCCCAGCATTTCCTCTTTTCACCTACAAACGTTTTTAGTTTTCTGCTAGTGTAACCCACCTAAAAATAGGGTTAATAGTCATTTTATTTTATTTCTTTTTTTATTAGACAAATCAAACATACAACCATATGTTAATTCATCTAAACACTTTTTCCCCATCTCAACACACAACCAAAGAACATCACTCTCTCTCTCTCCATATACAATATACATATATATTCCAACCAAAAATCAATCTTAAAATAAACACAAAATTCAAAGTACCCCTAAAGAAAATAATTGTATTCTGTTACCCATTTACATTCGCAATCCCTATATATTGAACTTTGTATTGATGCAGTATAATAGAACTATATTGTCAATTTATATTTTGTAAAAAATGACCAATATCATTATTGTTAATGTACTTAATAAACGGCTTCCATATTTCTTGGTTAATTTTCAGCATGTTTTCAATAAAACATGTTATTCTTTCCATAGCCATACATTGTGCCATAGCATTCAACCAAACTCCAATACCTGGTGGCTCTGATTTTTTCCATTCAAGAGCAATTATTCTTTTAGCTTGTAATATTGCAAGATCTAGAAATTTACGTTGATGTTGTGCCATTTTAAAATCTTTTGGATATAAATGTAACAAGATAATTTTTGCATCTAGACTATTCTTTAATTCCTTTGATATTTTTTTAGGAATGTTGAGATTCCCAAAGAACTCAGAGTAAGTATCTGCTGTAACTGTATGTTCAGAGCAATATAACTTCTCATAAAAAGTCCTAAATGTTTTATTAATTTCTATTGGATCTATAATCCTATTTCCTTTTGCATCCTCCAGGTTCGTAATTGCTCTTTCCGATTCCTGTTGTTTAATATGCCAAGCAAGGAGTCTGCTAGGTTTTTCTCCCTGATCATAAAATTTTTGTTTTAATCTTAATAAATTGATAGCTGCTTTTCATAAGTTATTTTATTATACTGATTTCTTAGCAATAATAATTCTTTCAGGATATTATCATTCTTTTGACCTGCCAGTATATTCTGTTCTTCAAGGAAATATATTTTTCTTTCTAGGTTTTTAATTTCTTCTCGTCTTTCTTTTGTCTTCCTACTTGTATAACTAATAATTTGTCCTCTTAAAAAGGCCTTAAGAGCCTCCCATCTAATTGTAGCTGATGTTTGAATAGTATTACATTCAAGGTAACAGTCAATTTGTTCTCTTAAAAACCTAAGAAAGTTTTTATCCTTCATCCATTGTATCTGAAATCTCCATTTAGGAATGTTCTGAGTCACTTTTGACACAAACAATATTAGGGTTAGGGTTGCATGGTCCGATATAAGAATACTGCTATATTGACATTTCCGGATACATGAATTTAGTCCCGCTGATATTAAAAAGTAGTCTATTCTGGAGTATCCTCTAGAGGTACTCGACCAGCATGAGTATTCCCTTTTTAATGGATTAGTAACCCTCCAAATATCCAACAAATTTAATTCTTTTATAAAATGTTTTATGACTTTTCTGGACCTTACATGTGTATTATCTATACCTGTTGAACGATCTTTACTAGGTTCCAAAACACAATTGAAATCTCCTGCTATAATATGTTTACCAGGTAATGTGGAGATCCTCAAAAACAAACTTATAAAAATCTTCACTGTTATCATTAGGTCCATACACATTCACCAGGTTTATCTGAGTTGATACTACAGTATATAACCTTGTACAATCAGGAATCTACCATTAGGATCTCGTGTTATTTTATCAAGGCAAAAAGGAATAGATTTATGTATCAGAATTATAACTCCTCTGGAATTATGTGAATAAGCTGAAGAGAAGACTTGGCCTTGCCATCTCCGTTTAATTCTAATTAACTCTTGATCTAGAATATGGGTCTCTTGTAAGTAAACAATTTTAGCTCCTAGTTGTTCTATTCATAACTTGTTTTATAACAAGTTTAAGTTTACGTAGACCTCTACAGTTCCAAGAAATACATTCACCCAAAACGTCTGTCATTTGTTATGGTGTAATATTTAGCAAACCAAAATATAATTTACCTCAATATAAACATAACTGTACAAGCCAACTAAGGGTGTCGTCTTAAGTAAAACCAAAATGAAAAGAAAGAAGGAAAGTGCTCAGTTGCTTCGACAGAAATCCTGATTTATAATTCAGTGGGAGTCCAAATAAGAACGGGAATGAAAATGGAAAGAAGAAACATCTCGAACATGCCAAAAAAAGGAGCGAAAGAGAAAAAACAACGGAGAGCGGTGAGATGAACCAGGAGCTAGTATGCTCAACGGAGAAAAACTTTGCTGACTCCGTGGACGCTGACCTGGATAATCCGCCCACTAAGGATATTATGCTTGCCATAATGTCGTTTAAGCGTGAGTTCAACGTGAAAATTAATGATGTAATGACGGAAATGAGGAATATTCAAATAGATGTCAAAGAATGCAGTGGGCGAATCGTGGAGGCTGAAAGGAGGATATCTTCCACTGAGGATGAAATGCAGATTATGAAAGAAACCATCGAGAGCCTAGAGGGCAGGGTTAAAACCCTCGCTAATAAAGTTGAAGATCTAGAAGGGAGAAGCAGACTCAATAACATGCGTGTACTGGGAATACCGGAGAGGGAAAAAGGTAATGACACATGCTCATTTATGGAAAAATGGATCGCGGACATTTTAAAGATAACACCGCCAGTTTTGGAGAGAGTGCATCAGATAGCAACAAGCCAGAGGTCCACGAAGTATTCAAGAACCATCATCATCAGATGCCTGCAGTATACAGACAGGGATAATATTCTGAAGGCAGCGAGGATGCAGAAGGAGGTGAAGTACCAAAATAACAATATAAGATTTCTTTCTGACCTACCAATGGAGGTGTATAACCAACAAAGAAGATACGACGGTGTGAGGAAACGGCTGAGGGAACATGGACTGTTCAAACACCAAGTCATATATCCAGCACGACTCCTGTTGACGAAAGATGACCGTACTGTTATCTTCAACACACCAACAGAAATGGACCAGTATATCAAGAAGATAGAGACAGTGATCGATGATTAAGAAAAAAAAAAAAGACTGGAGAAGAACTCTGGTTTAAGTATTAAACCCTTTAGTGAGTGTGGAAAAGAAGCTATGTCGGGCTCCAATTTACAGTAGTTTAATAATGGGGGATCAATATATGAACTTATTATATTAATAGGGTTAATATTTATTTGTTTTCATAGTGTGGTCATTATTTCTTTTTAATTTGGGAATATAAGAAATGTTGGTTTTATTTTGAAAAAACGGAACTTATTGTGGTAGGAACAGGAAGTTGTATCTGCTGGCTTAGCAAGGTAGTTTAACATCGAAAAAGCACAGAGTGAGAGTAACCTCTGCTTCTTTCGTGAGAAAAAGGTATGAAAATGTAAATGTTTTGTACTCAAACTTAACTAACACACAGCATAGTTGTGATGTAGACTACGGTGGCCCCTAAAGACAAAACACATGCAAAACAGAAAACACATGCAAAATAACAAAAACACATGCAAAAACCCAAAACACATGCAAATCAGAAAACATGCAAAACCGAAAGCACATGCAAAACAAAAAGCATTCAAAAACAGAAAACACATGCAAATCAGAAAGCATGCAAAAACTGAAAACACATGCAAATCAGAAAGCATGCAAAAACTGAAAACACATGCAAATCAGAAAGCATGCAAAAACTGAAAACACATGCAAATCAGAAAGCATGCAAAAACTGAAAACCCATGCAAAAACTAAAAACACATGCAAACCAGAAAGCATGCAAAAACTAAAAACGAATGCAAACCAGAAAGCATGCAAAAACTGAAAACACATGCAAACCAGAAAGCATGCAAAAACTAAAAACGAATGCAAACCAGAAAGCATGCAAAAACTGAAAACACATGCAAACCAGAAAGCATGCAAAAACTAAAAACACATGCAAACCAGAAAGCATGCAAAAACTAAAAACAAATGCAAACCAGAAAGCATGCAAAAACTAAAAACACATGCAAACCAGAAAGCATGCAAAAACAAAAAACACATGCAAACCAGAAAGCATGCAAAAACTAAAAACAAATGCAAACCAGAAAGCATGCAAAAACTGAAAACACATGCAAACCAGAAAGCATGCAAAAACTAAAAACACATACAAACCAGAAAGCATGCAAAAACTAAAAACGAATGCAAACCAGAAAGCATGCAAAAACTGAAAACACATGCAAACCAGAAAGCATGCAAAAACTAAAAACAAATGCCAACCAGAAAGCATGCAAAAACCCAAAACACAACGGAAGTGCTCCAGGACGCTAAGGAGCAGTGCAGAGCTCGATTTGCAAGATAAACAGGAAGTTACCGGTACTTTAAAATTTGGAGTTGACCACTCTGGCTGACACAACTGGCTAATATAGAGCTCTTAATTTGTCAAAACGTCAAATAAAATAGTAGAAGACAAAGGTACAGAGTGTAGGATGACTATAATTAGATTTTTGAAAAAGAGGACATTTGGCTCAGTCGTGAAACATTTTGATACTGTTTAATGAAAGAAGACTTAAACCTTTTTAATGTATGTAGTCTCTGTGTAGTTTTGAATAATAGATAAGTAACAACCTTCAGATAGACTTTCAAAAGTCAACAGGTAAAAAAATTAAATTTATCATCTCGACAGGAGCTGGATTTGAACCTACAACCTCCATCAGCACAAACCAGAGACACAGCCACCACACCACCACCAACTGAAAGTAATCAGCACAAAAATTGTTTGATGTAGTGTTAAAGTTATATTGCAAAGGAAATACTATGGACTGTTGTTTGTCTGTGAGAAGGACGTCACAAGCAAAACGGACTGCTTCATTGCACCAGTTACTTTAAGTACATGTCTATTTCCAGCAGAGGTCGCGTTAACCGGAAATTTTCCGTATTTGATGGGCACCGGTCATTCTGACAGGTGTGCGCGCGCGCGCCATCCCGTCCATCAGACCATCATTGTCAAT
The DNA here is from genome assembly GCA_006937965.1 of Callopanchax toddi. Taxonomy (NCBI): domain Eukaryota; kingdom Metazoa; phylum Chordata; class Actinopteri; order Cyprinodontiformes; family Nothobranchiidae; genus Callopanchax; species Callopanchax toddi. The sequence continues at coordinate 30,397 of SSNR01000858.1, read as the reverse complement.
CACTTAATTGTCCCCACTAATAATTGGAACCAAGGATGCAGAAATAGCGCTGCATCTCCACCACTGCAGCCCAGCAGACTGAGGTTCTGCAGAGCGCAGACCTGTGATCCACGTGTCCTGCGCTCTGCAGCAGAAGAACCACAGAAACTGGTCCGCCAGAGCGCATCAGGTGTCAGACCTGATCTGATCAAACGCCCCTTTGCAATCCGGTGCTCAGCGTGCGAACAAATATGGATTCACTACACTTCCTGTTGTAATGCGCTCTCAGAGTAGCGTACAGGCTGTGGAGGCTTGTTGACACGCAAAATCCGCTCCGCGAGCCACGCGCACACAACTGCACTCCAACACTCACTAACCCACAAGGAGGTCCGCAGTAAACATCAGCACCAGGTTTTCCCCTGAGTATCTCAATGAAAAATATGTGAACCCCTCATTTCTCTCTCATGATCTCATAATGAACGTTAATATTATACGGTAATCAGAGTCCCGCGGAGCGCACAGAGCTGCACCTCACCTGATGCTGCGCAGCGCTCGACTCCGAATGGAGAGTTTTTAGAAATTTCTATATGATGACTGACTGATCGACTAATTTAGAGTCTAATCTTATGGATTTATGTGCTAAATGGGCCCGGTGTTAGAGCAATCGAATAAATGAAACCGAGTGATCTGCAGCTTCTAAACAGGTTATCCAAACTGTGACATCAGTGGAGGATGAAAAGATTAAGAAACATGCAATAATAATTAAAAGTAATGAAATAATGCTACTGAAATAGTAATTATTATAATTTTTTTAATTAATAAGTGACTGTTAAAAACAGATTATGACCGGATTTTTAAAACCCTGTCAGTCAAATGACGGAAAAGAAAAAAGTCTAGCGCGACCTCTGATTTCCAGTGAAAAATGATAAAACCCATACATTTTCATTGATTTCTGAAACCCCCCTGGATGCCCCAGACAGAAGGTGAAAAGTGGACATGTCAGGGAAAAGGGAAAAAGGAAGTTTGATTAAATTACTTCCTGTTTATTTTGTAAATCGAGCTCTGCACTGCCCTCTAGTGTCCTGGAGCACTTCCGTTGTGTCTTCTGTTTTTGCATGCTTTCTGGTTTGCATGTGTTTTCTGTTTTTGCATGCTTTCTAGTTTGCATGTGTTTTCTGTTTTTGCATGCTTTCTGGTTTGCATGTGTTTTCAGTTTTTGCATGCTTTCTGGTTTGCATGTGTTTTCAGTTTTTGCATGCTTTCTGGTTTGCATGTGTTTTCAGTTTTTGCATGCTTTCTGGTTTGCATGGGTTTTCAGTTTTTGCATGCTTTCTGGTTTGCATGTGTTTTCTGTTTTTGAATGCTTTCTGGTTTGCATGTGTTTTCAGTTTTTGAATGCTTTCTGGTTTGCATGTGTTTTCAGTTTTTGCATGCTTTCTGGTTTGCATGTGTGTTCTGTTTTTGCATGCTTTCTGGTTTGCATGTATTTTTGCTTTTTGCATGCTTTTTGGTTTGCATGTGTTTTTTGTTCTTGCATGTTTTCTGATTTGCATGTGTTTTGGGTTTTTGCATGTGTTTTCTGTTTTGCGTGTGTTTTGTCTCTAGGGGCCACCGTAGTAGACTGATTTAGAAAAGCATTTTCTGTCCTGTTTCTTCTGTAGAAAACTCGGTCTTGGTAAGCTAGTCTGCATGTTCTTTGTGTGTGCATGTGGAAAAACCCCACGTGTGTCACATCCTGTGCCCCCTGTCGCCATCTAGTGTTCTCCAGTGTCTTGTCTTGTGCCTTGTCTAACCCTCTGCCTTCTTTGTCTCCCACAGGTGAATCCTATTGATCACCTCCCACTGTGTCTATATAAGCGTGCCTGTCTCGTCTGTGCTTGTCGGTTCCTAGTCGTGTCTTAATAAATACTTATACTTAGATTTCATCTGCGCCTGGGTCCTCTCTACCGCACCAATTCATGACAATGTGGTGACCATGCTAGCTTCAATTAGGATCATTTTTCACCTTTTATGTTTGTTTTGATGAATGTATTGTTTTAAATTGCATTTATTTTCATTACTTAAGTAAGAAACAACCTCTCAGTTACGTTTATGACTAAAATAAGGTCATTGTGGAAGATTGCACAGTGAAATGCTTAGTTATCTGCTAATATCTGATAACAGGTTAAAGGTGCATTAGATAGAAAAAGTAAAATGCCAATTTTAAGTTATTTAACATGGATTAAAGCAGTGAGCAGTGGTTTATACTGTATTAATTTTGTTAGTTTAAAAGCTATAATTTACTTATTTCATTAAAAAAATCTAAATCTTATGTTAAAAAGGGTTAAAGGAAGATAAAAATCATATGGAAAACATGAGTTTTTACATGTTGCATTAAATTTAAAGTTTCTAATGTTAAGTGAGCTCATTAGTAAAATGTTAGTACACTACTTCAATTCATTGTATTAAAAATAAATTAGATTGGTATAAGTGGCGTTCTATCAGTTATTTATCTACAATAAGGACCACACACACTGGTGATATCACTCAGAGTGAGCAGAAAGACTAGAAATAGGAAGTAGTTCCCTGACAAGAGTGATGCTCATAGCTGGTCAAACTGGGAGCGACACTGCTGCTGATCAGTGCCAAATGAGTGGAGAAATTTTAAACTTTTCCTTTTTGCATTCGATTTCTATATACTGGTTTGTAAACCTCTACAATTTTGTATTAGACTGTGAAGTGAGCAGGGGTCAAGAAATCCCCTCGTTCACCTTTTCCCAGTTCTACAAGTCTGAAGCTATCCAGGAAGACAAATCACGCTTGTTATAGTTAAACACACCAGTTTAATATACTTCTGCAGAAGGAGAGAGAGTCTGTTCCCCAGAGGTCCCAAAATCTCTCTGAGGGCAGTCCTCAGAGGATGCACATTTTATACACTTGATAACAATAAAACAGGTCAGCCTAGTGACGAAAGGCGGTCTTTCTGTCGCTTTACATTTTATGATAGTATTGATATGATAACAGGGATTCGGCTCCGCTAACAATCAGACAGTCAGCTATGCTAGAACACCCTGATAGGTATCTGTTACCATGGCATCTTCCTCTGCAGCAAGGCCCCGAGGAGCTTCCTCCCCCAGGCCTGTTGTAAATCCTCACACCCAAACCTGATTAGACTGAAATTCCTGTAAATTCTCACACCGAAACCTGATTAGACTGAAATTCCAAAGTATAATGTTTTACCCTTAGATTTTGCTTTGCTCTATTTTACCGAAGTCCTAATACTATGTGAGTGTAGTTATTATGTTAGTGTAAATACTTATGTGAGTGTACAAACTATGTGAGGTTGCTCTACCATTACTTCCGTGATTTAGGATGCATAAATTAAAGTGTTGACCTCTGTATGTGTGAGTGCTCTCCTCTCCTGACCTCGATGTGAGTGTGTGTTTGTTTTATCTCCTGTGAGTGAGAGTGAACTATTCAGACTCCCAAATGTGTGAAGTGTTATCTTATTGTTCTTGATGTGAGTGAAGAACTTTGAGTTCTTTGTGATATTTCTGTGAATGTTCCTAACTATGTCTGATTATCTAAGTGAATACATGAGTACACATAATAAACCCTTAGTCAAATGGTTAAACATAACATGCTGTTCTTCCTGTGTGGTGATAAATACAATCAAACAGTGACCCAAAGTGATTACATATGATTATAAACCAATATTATATAGATTAATACATGATCATACAGATAATGTGAAACATATAATAACTCATAAAAGGTGATTTACCCATAAATGTGATAAATGTAATTAGCTCAATAATACAGTGACCCCAAGAATGGTTATAACATGATTCTGTACACAACAACTGTTTGGTTTATCAGTCAAACAACCATTAAAAATACTTTGTTAATCCCAGAGAGAAATTTGATAAATTCATGGTGTTTATGCTACTGCAACATGTACAGTAGCAGTAATTCAAGTTGTTCAGTTGAAACTATCTAAAAAAAAAAGTCTTAGGCAAAATTGATTTACACAGAGTTGATATAGAGTTCTAATGCATCATTTGGATCTCTATAAACAAAATTAGTTTTTAAATACCAGGAATTAGCTAATTTGCCACTCATCTACAGCAGTCTCTCCTGATCTGACTAGCCATGACAATTGCTTCAGTTAGAGGACTACTTCCAGTTTCTAGAGTCTCCCCCTGCTTTGAGTGATGTCAGAATAACCCAATCCCAACCCAACCCTGATCATAAACTAAATTAATTTAAATAAAATGTAAATTATTTTAATGTTATTGCTTCTAAAATGGTAAATGGCTTGTATATCAATGGTATAGTGCTTTCTAAGTCCTAGAACTCCCAAAGTGCTTCACACTACATAGATACACATTCACCCATTCACATGCTGATGGCAATTAGCTTCACTTTAGCCACAGCTGCCCTGGGGCAGACTGTCAGAGGCTGGAGTCACTGCAAACAATCTGGCGCCTATGGGCCCTCCTCACCACCACCAGCAGGCAAGCTGGGTGAAGTGCAACTAGAAATTAGTTTTAATAGTGGCATTCAACCTGAGGGCTTCGATGGCAGCACTAAAGTGGTGGGCACTGCATTCATCAGGGAGGTAAAGCCCAGAGCAAAAGAGAAGGGTGCACAAAGGGGGGCAATTTCAGGCGTGAGTTGTTAAGCAATGAATCACTGAGCAGGCTTTTTCCAGAGGTGGATGCAAGAAATTCAACCTGTGTTTGAAGCCCTTGATATGGCTTTTCAGTCTACTGCTTGTGGCACGTTGTCACAGAAAACCTGAGGGGATCCGGCTCCAACGAGTCCTTCATAGAGGTCTTGGCTGTGTGGAATGGAAGACACCTTTGTGGACATGGTGGACCATCACAGATCGCTACACTCAAGTCAAATTTGACTGTTCTAAGTAAATTTGTATGTATTTCACATTTTGTGTGGTCTTTAAACTATCGCATTCATGTGTATCAGCTACTCCTGTAGCTATTATGCTAATTTATAGAAAATGAAGAGAAAATCAGCTCTGTCGTCCTTCACATCTCTCAGTGGTTTTATGGAGGAGTTTTTAAAGGAAAGTGTAAAAACCAAAGCTTGATAAATACAGGATTTTTGTTTTATGCTTTTTGCAGCACAAGCATGACTTTGGTCCATCTGCCTCTAATCCAAACAGCCCCCATCTGAGATCATCCCAGCAATGCATAGTGACAACCTTCAGAGAGTTAATTATTCACCACAATCAAGACCGCAAAGCTTGCAATGGCAGACGTGTGTTTCCACCAAACATGTAAAGCCTATCAGACAGCTTCATCATCGCACAGCCCTGTTTTTTACAATTGAGATTTGCCCTGTTTTGCATTGCTAATGTCAGAAACCCCCCCAATCCCAATCAAGCAGACACATCTTGGCAGAATATGCTGCAAATATGATTGTTTTTTGACAGGATCCTAATGTTGAGGTGCTGTGTACGGAGAAGCCTACAAGTTGTTAACATTGAACAGGAAGTGAGAATGGCGTGTGGCGCAGGGTTTTGAGCACAGCAGCAAAGCCGTCATGGGCTTTGATCAACAACTTGCTCATTTACCACAGCTTGTGTCTCTAGCGATGTCTCCAGGCAACTGAAGGCTGTCAGCAGAGGAGGTGGCGTTGAGCAAACAAAATGCACTCAGGAGGCCTCATGTCAGCCAGAAGACTGCTGATGGAGCCACACACGAATTCCTGAGAAAAAAGGGTGAGATGGAGAATGAGTCAGAGAGAGAAGATGCAGACCTTTAATTCTTTCTATATATAAACTTTTTTACTGGCTGAACAAATTTCAGGTAGTTTCTCCCCCCCATCAAGACATCTTGCGCCTTTTCATTTAGCCACGCTGCTTGAAAATATATCGTTCCAGTCATTAAGTGGTGCATAAAGATGGCTTGCTTTTCTACCCAGCGTCAGTAAAAGCTTCTACAGGAAAACTGGACACAGATTGAAAGATTTATTTCAGGAAAGGTCTTAAATGCATAAAGACAGAGTGGCTACATTTAAGTTAACTTTTGAAAGCTGCTACTTGTACAGTATGTGTTTATCATTTGGGTGGCATGAAACTAGTAAACTCTAATGATAAGCTCATAAGCTGCATTCAAAGTGTTTGAATTTGACCTGTTATTCCATTAATTATCCAGGACCCTATTAGAACTTAGAAGTAGTGAACATGTGTTCTGCACTACATTGGTAGAAATGGACAACAGTGCATTGGCCTGAGCTAATGGAGCATGCTAACAGCTGATTATAAATTGATTTTCTGACTAGTTGTTGCTGTAAAGTTTCTCATCTCCTCCACTGGTTGAGCTGCAGAACTTGGGGAAAAAAGTGAGATGTGTTTAAAATGATTGTTGTTCAAACTAAACGGTAAAAATGTTTAAAATATTGTGAAAAAAGCAAACCATATTTCAACTGTTGTAATGTAATGCAGCTGAATTTGAATAATTTACACACAATAACCATAAAGTCTTCTGTTTTTACAGAAATATTTGGTAGTTTTTTTTTAATTCAGATAAAATGCTGTCCCAAAATACTATTTGAAATGTTTATTGAGGGTATTTTGTTTTACAATACATTTTTTAAAACAATTTTTATAGCCAAAAGTGCCCCTTTCAGCAAAGCTTCTAAAAACGCTTATTAAAGCCGCATTGTGGATTACTTCATCTAGAGCAGTTTTTGAATCTAATGTCCTATGACTCCTCCCCAAAACACGTTGACACGCGTGTTCGGTCTCGTGCGCCCGCGTGTTCGGTCTCGTGCGCCCATGTGCACATGGTGCATTATGTTGCTGGGCATAAACTGTGCTGCTCAAACTGTAGGTTTAATCACTCACAGTTCACAAATCACATTCCACTCTACGAGGCTCTGATGAGCCCTCTCTGTCCCTGCTGTGCTTCTGATACTTAGCTCTGTAGCAGCGAGCTGCTGCGGTACTCTGAAGCTGAACATAGAAATGACTCGGCCCTGAATTAACTTTTTGACCAAAATAAATGTGTATCCTTGTCAAGTCTTGCCATTCTGTGAGGTAAAAGGTATAAAAATAAATCCATCATTTGCCGGGGAATGGATAAGTTTTTAGTAGAAATTAGCTCTGTCCCTTCCATGAACAGCTGAGACGGTAAACAGGAAAACACATGGAGCGTCCTGTACGAGAGCGCCCCCTACTGCTACAGGTTTGCTTGAAGCGCGTGCATGTTGACAGAAAGCCAACAATGCAGAAATTTGAATTTTATTGGCTGAAAAAGTTTGGCGGCCAGAAAGAATGCAAAGGGGTCTATAGGAGGAAGGAGAGTCTTCATCAGAATGACAATGACAATGTTGTGGAACTCAACCCATAGATCATAGTTTAGACCTGAAATATCATTTAAAACATTTAGAAAACTTTGATACATAGAAAAAGAATTTAGATAGCTGCTTTATCTCATTTACTGCCATTGATGACTAATGTTGTCAATTGCGTCTTTTTACGGGGCGGGCTAGGGGACGACCTTGTGCATGTTGTGAGTAAACATCATGCCTCTAAAGTTGATTTTCACCTGTGTGTGTCAGTGAAACCTCATGTGATCTTGGAGAAGACAATCCATAACAGAGATAATCAATTTGGGAAGCTTTTAGTTTCCAGCTGACAGTAAGTGTCAGCTAGTGGCTAACTAACAAAACACATTCCTAGATGAAATCGCATGTAAAAGCTGTCTCCATCAAGTCATGGCAGCCAGCTACACACACACACACACACACACACACACACACACACACACACACACACACACACGCACACGCACGCACATGCACACGGACACGACAGACCGGACAGGATAGACCAGACAGACCAGACCAGACCAGACAGGACAGACCAGACCAGACCAGACAGGACAGACCAGAACATTTCTAATGACTTACCGACTGTGCTGGCTCCAAACACGGCATTAGCAAGTGTAGAAGTAAATAACTTTGTTCTAACATTAAACAGGAAGTAGCAAAAGAGTTGGAAAAAAAAAACAGGCAGTAAAAAATAAATCTCAAAAAACAAACAATGGATGGATAAACCTCATTTAACACCAAGCAAGATCCGGGAACCAGAACATATACACTAGGGATGTGGAGATTCACCAATCTGAGCCGGTGGTCCGATAATGACGTGTATAATCCGACTGCACCGGTAGCTTCAGCGAGCATCGGCTACAGCTGACGGCTATGGTCAACGTATCGGTGAAAACAACGGTTGCATCAATTAGTTCAGTGTCCTGCCTTTTTCCTCTCACGAGCTACTTTTATACTGAGCAGCTCCACGCGGGTTGCAGGGTGATCTGCAGGTGCTGCAAATGCTGTGTGTGTTTGTGTGTCCGCCACCGAGTCTATGTTCACAGCTCAACTGCTGTCCTTGTAACTCGTTCCCCGGAGGGACGCGGGGGAGAACTGTCCCGCTATTTAACAGCAATGACTCCGCGTTAAACCGGTTGATCAGTTCATAGTTTATCTGCTATGTCCTCGTTTTGTTGAACGCACCATCAGTGAAACTACGGAAGCCAGGTGGTGCAGCCGCAGTTAGAAAACCTGGTAAGAACAGGTGAGGAGGAGATGAGCAACATCAGTGAATCTGAATGATTTCTGCTCTGTTAGCCACTAGAATCTGTTAGTCAGTATTAGAGACACTATGTTGAAGTTATTTACACAATGCACAGAGTTAATGCTGGAAATGTTTATTAGAGCTTATTTGATATTTTAGCACTGAAAACGGCTCTGCTGGGGGTGATCAGGCAGGGTGGCCAATCAGATTTCAAGGGTGGTCAGCAGCACCCCTGTGGCCCCGCCCCTGCCTGCGTGGACCCCACGTCGACCCACGATGACGACTTGGATTTAATGAAAGAACCAGAGCTCTGGAGACGCTCTGTGACTCATTGTTCAGAAACTAGCGGTTCGAGGACCGGATCCGGTCCTCCCTCTGATTAGCTGTAGTCCAGATTTTCTTTGTGTGCTGCAGTCAGAGAGGTGAGTATGCTAGGCTAGTCAGATGAACAGAGTGGATTTAGTGGATCAAGAGAGAAAATTCAAAGACTTATTAACAACTTTTCATCAAATTAAGATCTGAGCTTCTGAAAATCATGACGAATGATCTGATTAGGAGCATCAACCTTCCAGATTAGGTCAGACCTGGTCCAGGTTAGGTCAGACCCTGGTCCAGGTTAGGTCAGACCCTGGTCCAGGTTAGGTCAGACCCTGGTCCAGGTTAGGTCAGACCTGGTCCAGGTTAGGTCAGACCCTGGTCCAGGTTAGGTCAGACCTGGTCCAGGTTAGGTCAGACCTGGTCCAGGTTAGGTCAGACCTTGGTCCAGATCACTGGGTCCTTTGTCCTGCTAAAGACCCCCAAATGGACAAAAGCTCTAAATCTATAAACAACATGATCAATGCTCTGACCAGGTGTCTCTTCTACCTGCTGCCTCTCAGCGTCAGTCAGCAGCAAACTGATCATCAGATCAGCTTTAACATTAAGTAATAATTGTTATTTTATTTTTAAAAACTGAAAAAAGACTTCAGTTCTTTTAAAATTATAACTACTTAAAAAAAAACGTTTGGTCAGGTATTTTTTATTAGCTTTGTACATTGTTTGTAATATTTTCTTACAATATTGAACATCAAGCCAAGGCCAAAGATCTAGAGACCAAACTAAGGAAGTGTCCATCTGAGAGACAGGTGTCCTTCTGAGAGACAGGTGTTCTTCTGAGAGACAGGTGTCCTTCTGAGAGACCGGTGTCCATGATGGAGGAGAGTCCATCTGACATTTAGACATGAAATGTTCAGGTTGAGACGTTCAAGAGAAACATGAAGTTAAAACATTTGAACTGATCTTAAAATGTTTTATGTTTCAGTTTCAGCTCATGAGAGAGATTTATCTAAAAATCATTTATTAAAACGGTCATTAAATTATAATTGGTCAGATGACTCGATTATGACTTGAAAATTCCAAGTTAAGGACTTGGACTTGACTTGGACTTGCACGTCGATGACTTTGGACTTGACTTGGACTAAGTTGTGTTTGACTCGGACTTGACTCGAGACTTGACTGGAAAGACTTGTGACTTTGTGACTTATTTGTGACTTGCAAAGCAGTGACTTGGTCACACCTCTTCTATCAGCTCCTAGTCAGATAACCTGCCAGACAACCTCAATTTGTTCAATGCACACTTTGAGAGCCCGACCCCCACCACCATCACAAAATACACGCACATATTGGCAGATCAATCTGATTGAATCTATTTGCACAATCTTAATCATCATCTTTAATGCTGACTGTTGTACAAACAGCAAATGTAGTACACTACTACATAATTATGTGCAAAGTGTTCATTCTTGGAAAGCTCAACTTCATATCTCTATTATATCTTTAGAAATCTTGAACTCTACTTTTTCCTATATTATCTTCCTTTCATATAATTTTATGCTTATATGTACATATTTTGTGTTTTGACATCCAGTAAACATGTTTCTTTACTGCGTATATGAATAAATCTTTGAATCTTGAATCTTATAAATACCAGTTAAAACCCACCAGTTTAATCATTTTTGTCCTCCTGGTTTCTCTCAGGTGGAACCTCGACGCTCCGCCTCTCATCGGTTAGAGAGCTGCCTGATCAGCTGCAGGAACTTTACCAGCAGGGTTTCGTCCTGGCAGCCATTCACCCGTTCATCCACCCCTGTGGTTCAGAATCCAACCGCACGCAGCACCAGCTGTACCGGGCCATACTGATTCGGATCAACGACGGGTAGGAGAGAGTTTTGATGATTGATTATGTAACTGCTAAATCTAAAACTGCATTTACAAAGAGGAAATGACCTAAATTTTAACTTCCTGTTGAATTGAGGGGAGTCTTGTTTTCATGGTATTAGTAAAGTATGTCTGTGTTATGGTCTCTGTAATATTACCAATGTTCTTCATGAGTTTATTGTGTTGAATGTATCAATAGCCACGTTTCCACTATCGGAACTTCAGAGTAAATCACTAGACAGACCCTCCAGGAAGTTGCGATGTTGCGATCACAACTATTAACGCAAATTCAACCATTTGCCGCAGCTTTGTTGCGGCCTTGCAATTTTCACCAATCACCACAACTTTTCCGTAAATTTGACCAATCATCGTTGTTTTTGTTGGATTTCGTCATCTTCTTTGACCAATCAGAGCCACTCGGATAAGTTTTGACCAATCCCGTTGCCTCCAGCTGTGTTTGCTTCCGGTTTTTGAGCTCAGAGCCGCTAAACTCCGGTCGGTTTCCATCAGATATTACAGCTAAAATACGAGCAAATCAATTTCCTAAAGTATTACGCAAGAGTGGTGGAAAGCTGTACTGAACCAAACACAACGTCGTGGTGGATTATACGTACATGAAAATCATCGCTTGACAAAAACCTTTTGACTGCAAAACATGGAGGAGATTAGCTGAAAAGAGGAGCAGAGATGGGCTGGGGTCTGATACGAGTGATAAAAGAGACGAGGTGATTTCTGTTTAATGTCCGTATTTGGACAATGTGAGAAACTATATTTAAAAATAACTTATGTTTGTCCTAAACTGTGTGATGAGTCGGCAGTTTTGCTATTCTGTGAAAAATATTTTAAATAAATCGGACCGTCAGCGACCTTTGAGGTGAACCTCTGGAAGTGAAAGTAAAGCGAGTCGCTCACGCTGTAACATCTGAGTGACGCTGAGACAGGCTGTCAGCTGTGGAGATGAAGGCATCTTGTAGTCTTTATTTTATTATGAAACAACGCACGTACCACAGTAATACCATGGTCAGTAAAGCATTTACCAGTGGTTTTGGCACTGTGAGCAGGTGCCAGGTCGTGCTGAAAAATGAAATCTTCATCTCCACAAAGCTTTTCAGCAGATGGAAGCATGAAGTGCTCCAAAATCTCCTGATAGCTAGCTGCATTGACCCTGCCCTTGATAAAACACAGTGGACCAACACCAGCAGCTGACATGGCGCCCCAGACTATCACTGACTGTGGGGACTTGACACTGGACTTCAGGCAGTTTGGCATTTCCCTCTCCCCAGTCTTCCTCCAGACTCTGGCAACTTGATTTCCGAATGACATGCAAAATTTGCTTTCATCCGAAAAAAGTACTTTGGACCACTGAGCAACAGTCCAGTGCTGCTTCTCTGTAGCCCAGGTCAGCCGCTTCTGCCGCTGTTTCTGGTTCAAAAGTGGCTTGACCTGGGGAATGCGGCACCTGTAGCCCATTTCCTGCACACGCCTGTGCACGGTGGCTCTGGATGTTTCTACTCCAGACTCAGTCCACTGCTTCCGCAGGTCCCCCAAGGTGTGGAATCGATTCTTCTCCACAATCTTCCTCAGGGTCTGGTCACCTCTTCTCATTGTGCAGCGTTTTCTGCCACACTTTTTCCTTCCCACTGAGGTGCCTTGATACAGCACTCTGGGAACAGCCTATTTATTCAGAAATTTCTTTCTGTGTCTTACCCTCTTGCTTGAGGGTGTCAATGTTGGCCTTCTGGACAGCAGTCAGGTCGGCAGTCTTACCCATGATTGCGGTTTTGAGTAATGAACCTGGCTGGGAGTTTTTAAAAGCCTCAGGAATCTTTTACAGGTGTTTTGAGTTAAAGCCATACTCAGTAGCCAGGTAAACAAACGAGGTCTCGCTAGCTATTTTACAGAAACACGTCTCGGTGAGCTCACCCCTCCCGTCAAGTAAAATCCATATGCCAGCCTCCCGCCGACATAGGACCACGGTTTGCAAAGGTGACAAAGCAGAGTATAACTCCAGCCGCATAAATGTTCCCCCAGCTTTTCCTCTTTTCACCTCCAAACGTTTTAAGTTTTCTGCTAGCTGAAAAGGTGTTTTTTGGGGGGGACTCTGGTATTTTTATCTTAAAATGGAGTCAACTGCCAGCTCTCTGTCCTACTTCTACTTTTACTTACTTTTACTTCTACGCCTGAGGAGTTACCGCGGGCCCGCAAAAAGCTCACGCACCTTGAACACACCCCTTAAACTGGACCTGGTTCGGAGCTCGGTTTAGCTTGGAGGGGCGCGGCCGAGCGCCGAACCAGCCGCACAACGCGGTAAAGTTAAGCTGAAAACTGGCCGGTGGCCGCGTTCTGTGTCAGCCTGGCATGGACTGACTCTCTGAGCATTTCCTGGTGAGCTGGTTTGGCTGAAGGATGAAGGAACCGTTTTCTGATCACCTGACCGACCGACCGTGAGTAACAGTTGGGCTCACATCTGTCGTCATAATACTGATTGTTCCCCACTGGAGCGTGCGTCACTCAACTGTGTTTCTCAGTATAACTGACGAGAGCTGTGGCTTAAAATTAGTCCAATAAATAATGTTAAGACTAAAAACACACATTTATCTGTCAATGACTTTATCAGAAGTTAGTCTTCTTTTAACTTTAGTTGTTTTCAGAGACTCACAATAAATACTAATGTTTAAATACCCCAAAGTTGTTTTACTAACCAGAAACCTGATGCAGAGCCCTGCTTGCTGTAATGAGGATAATAAAATGAACTAATTCTTATTAAAACAGGGTTAGCCTTTGAAAACGGTTAAAGGGAGACAAAGCTCTGCTGAAGTTCTGACAGATCAATGTGTTTTAGTCTTAAAAATAGTTTAATTAGACACATTTATTATTGGTAATTTTATTTAACATCAGAGGTTGATTTCCATCCTGAAACCTGGAGTTAAACTTGATCAGAAACTGATCTGATATTTTATTTTAACATTGTTCTTCTAATTTTGTGACTAAACTTTAGTAACTTGTTCAAAGGTCTTTAAATGCTTTGACTAATATTAGTTTATTTACCTATCAGTGTCATTCTGCTCATATTGAGAAACCAAGCTGTTAAAATGAGCTCAGAGTTCATCTGCTCTCCTGGTTTTTGGGTTTGTGACTCAGAACTGATGGGTTTGTGGGTCATTTTTAACAGGTTTTAATCAGTGGCGTCGCCTGGCCTGGGCATTTCCGGCTCTAGCCCCGAACATTTCTTAACAAACCCCGAATGTTTTTTTGCCCCAGAACTAGTGTTAAAGCCCGGTTCTTTAAGTCGCTACTAAAACATTTTAAATGTTACGGTTCCAGGATTTATGAGGTACCGGTGGTACCGCCCAGTCGGTCGACCCGGGTTTTGCGGCGCTATCTGATCATTTTTCGTCATTCTGAAGAATTAAAATCACACACTTGTGTGGGTGAGAGTGTGTGTATGTGTGTGTGTGAACGCGTGCCATCAAACAGCGCTTGGCGAGTCGCTGCAAGTTAAAGATGATGATTTGCTGTTGGCTCAACATCTTTCTGCTTAATGCTCAATATTTCAAACAACCTTTAACTCATGAGGTCATTCTGATGCTTAAATAAAACTTTTAAACATACAGTATTTAAACCAATTCAATATTAAAAGCCTTCTACTAGTCACCTCTCCGGTCTGACAGAGCGATGACCCGGTTTTCCTCACTGCAGTCAGACAGCTGCAGCAGGTGAGGAGGCGTGATGATCAAGGTGTTCTGATCCTCCTGACTGACCACCATTAATATTAATGTTCATTAGCTCGTATAAAAAGTCCAACACAACACGTTATCTTAGGCAGAAATTGGTTAATCTGGTTTGCCATCAGAGAAGAGGATGATCAGCTGACGGAGGGATGGAGGATCAGCAGCTCCCCGCGCGCGCACGCATCATGGATCAAAAATCGACCAGTGATCTTTTGTTCTGGTCAACTAAAATGACTGATTCTGATAAAGAGAACTGGATATGTGATGAGGCCCTGCGATGGACTGGCGACCTGTCCAGGGTGTCCCCCGCCTCTCGCCCCTTGACCGCTGGAGATAGGCACCAGCTGCCCCGCGACCCTCTGTGGAGGATTAAGCGGCTACAGAAAATGGATGGATGGATGGATGGATATGTGATGACAAAATGAACGTCTTTCTCAGAGGGAAATTATTTATCAGCAGATTCAGAGCGCGAGCTGTCGGGTCGGGGAGGAGTTAGTAAAGCGCGCGAGCGCAGCCAGCTGGATTGCAAACCGTGTCCCGAACCATAGAGGGTGATCTGTTCAGATCACGGATCGATTGTGACCGGTTGGACCCCTACTGGGCATGTGTGAGCTGTGTGCCTGGGTCGGACGTACTGTGATTGTGTGTGTGTGTGTTAAAGCGCGCGACGAGCTGTGCGTAATGGCGCACTGGAGATGCTGTGTGTGTGTGTGTGTGTGTGTGTGTGTGTGTGTGTGTGTGTGTCGGAGCGGAGGTCCTACCGTGTGTGTCCACTAGCTTCAGAGGTCATGTGACTCATTCACTGAGCTGCAACAGGATGTGAAGTTCGTCAGATCGAGGGGTCTCCCATCGGGACCGCGCAGCGCTGGTCCGCAAAGGCGCGTTCAAAATCCGGTTCTCATGAGGACCAGCCTACTGCTTGTGTGCACCCTGCCCTGTAGTGGCGGTAAGCCGTCAAGTCGCGGGTAACACAATTGACATGCATTGTGGGAAATGTAGTTTTTGGTCAAAATACGCTTTTTACCTATTTATTTCTGAATACTCAGACCTTTTAAGTTCTCGCGGGCCACATTAAATGACGTGGCGGGCCATATTTGGCCCGCGGGCCTTGTGTTTGACACATATGCACTAGTGCGTAATGCGCATGTTGCGCTGCGCTCTTCAGTCGGGGAGAATTATTAGAGATCTCCAGATGAGCCAGCTAGTTTATTCTCTAGATCAGTCTGGATTTATGAGCTGGACCCAGTGTAAGATCAAGTGTAAGTATTTTATTTACAGACTTTATTTTTATAATTTAAACTTAGTTTTTTGCACTCTGTTTCATGTTGGATATCATCATCATCATCTTTGTCGGACTCAAAGTCCCATATTAAAAAACACATACACTATAAGAACAGGTACATTAAAAAGTCACATCGGAAAAACATTTTAAAAAACTATAAAAATACCAATAAAAACACTGTAAGAGAGATTAAAAAACATATATATATAATAAAATAAAAACTATAAAAGACATGCATACCAGTGTCTCCACATGGATAACTGGTAATGCACTGCACTATAAACTGTATTGACCAACATCAGAATGAGTCTGTTCTCAGAGCTTTTCAGACCGAGGATAAATCTACATCAACCTTCTCATTAGAGCTTGAAAGGTGCTGACATGAGCATTACAGAACAAGAGACTGGCGCTACTGGACCTGGGCTTCTTGAGCAGAATCCGCTTCACATCATTATACACTACTTTGAGCTTCTGCATACTAGCTTTTTTATATTTACACCACAGAGTGCAGTATACAGAGGTGTACTGTAAGTTCTGAAGAGGTGGATCTTCACATTTTCAGAACAGATTTGAAATTTCCTGATCAGAATGTTCGCTTGAGCGTACAGGATGCAACACTGCCGATAAACGTCATCATCATCATCACAGAGTTGATCCGTGATAATGTCACCTAAATATTTAGTTTTCGCTATAACACTTATCTTTTTGTCAGCCAGGTAGAAGTCCGGGAAACAAAGATCTTTGTCTCCTTTGGTCCGACAGATCAGTACGACACTCTTTTTAGCATTATACTGCACACATTATACTCTATCCCATAATCATAACAGATATTCAGCAGCTGCTGAAAACCAGCACCAAGTCATCAGCATACATGAAATGAGTAATCAGATTGTTACCAATCATACATCCAGTTTTACAGCTAAGTAGTAGCTTTGACAAATCATCCATGTACAGATTGAACATGGATAGTTAGAAGATATTTAAATAATTAACTTGTGATATAATTTCTGTTTGTGGACTGGTCAGAGTGCTTTCTAGAGTGTATTACACTCCCCAAAGTGCTGTACACACATAACACAACAGTCATGCACACACACATTCACACACTGAATTTTACATGCATTTTTCATAATTTCTGGGGATAAATTAATTTTAAAAATACATAAAATGTGAAAAGCTGTTTGAGAGCCGAAAGAGCCAGTTCTTTTTCAAGAGCCGAACCGTAAGAGCTGGTTCTCTTAAAAGAGCTGGAGTTCACATCACTACCAACCGTCCTAAAACTGGGAATGATCTGCGCATGTATGCTCTCTAACACTACTCTGGAGAGATGATCTTATCATTTTATATATATTATTTAATTATTCAAATATTTCATAGGTAAAATGTTGACCTCTCTTATATGGTACTATATTATATGATAATAATAATAATAATAATAATAATAATAATAATAATAATAATAATACATTTGATTTAAAAGCGCCTTTCAAGACACCCAAGGTCGCTTCACAGGATAAAATAATAGAACACAGTATAAAAACAGTATAAAAAAAATAAAGAGCATAAAATCAAATAAGTCAGTTACAAGTCATAGGCGGCTTTAAACAGATGGGTCTTGAGTTTGGATTTGAAGATATATTATCCATCCATTTATCCATTTTCTATACAGACATAAGTGTAGGGACATAAGGGAGACATAAGTAGCAGAATTTTAAAATGTTTTCACTTCTTAGTTTTTACAGTGCATCATTTTATCAGTTCATTTTTTATAAACATAGGTCGTCGTGGTTAGAAAACACAGACACATGAGGTCCACCTGAGTGGACATTCTTGTAACTCCATGAAAAAAGGTCCCTAAAAAATTTCAATTGCATCATTTTTAGTGTGCCTAAAGTACAATATAAACACTCAGGAAAAGAAAAATTGGCTAAAGATCTCATAATTCATGCATGAAAGGGTTCAAAAGCATTATTTACGGTATAAGTTCCCCCAGATTCCTCTGTGAGGTCTGGGCTCAGCCCCCAATGTTTCAAGGTACAGGAAACGCCCCTGGTTTTAATGTTTCTTGTGACACACAGCTAACAGCTGATTCAAACAGTGGATCAGAGGGAGTCAAGTTCAGCTGTCCTTACAAACCCAGCCTCTGTCTGAACTCTAGAAGTGTCAGGATTCTTCAGCCTCATGTTCAAACTAAGGACAATAAAATCTTCACAGAAAAGTTAAACCTACACTATAAGTTAAAAGCAGAATTGGTGTCATCGGCTTATGTCAGACACCCTGGAAGCCCCCACCCCACCCCCCGGACCGACAGCTGGGTCATATATGCTGATTTGGACCTTTGGCATTTTTAATTGACTACCCTTGGGTTAGAGTAAACTAACTGGGAACACAGTGGAAAATCTAAAAAAAAATCTAATTTCTGCCTAAGAAATTTGTCAATTGTACAGTGAAAATCTCTTTGTAATAATGCATTAGTGAACAGAAAACACTAAAAAACCATAGAACAACATCTGGCCTTGTTCTGGACCAATACTGATTATAAAATTATGAATTATGGAAGTTTTCCAGAGGTCATGGTAAATTATAATCTATTTCTGTTTCTATTCTATTCATATTTTTATATCTTTCTAATTTATTTCAGATTAAAATTAAACACTTTTTTCCCAATAGAAAGGAAGAACACAGCCATTTCCCCTGTGAATCTGCAGTTCTGTGTCTAGATTTTATGCTTTCCTCTCTCTGATCCTTTTAGATTTGTTATCCACACATAGGCAGAGCTCACAGCAGATTCTAGGGATGCCATTGAAAGTGATCGACAGCTTCATTCAGCCAATAGAAATTAAAAAAAAACATTTTTTTTTAAATTTTTTCACCAATTAGAGTTATATTGTGAAGTAAGTAAGATGACTCATCTTGCAGAAACCATGCTATCAGCTGCATGCCAGCAGTGGCGGCTCTACATGAAATTACTCCCCGGGCAAGACCGCCCTTGAGCGCCCCATCCCCCCCCCTCACACACACACATACACACACACACACCCTCCCCCCACCTCACCAGGGCATGTTTTATAAGAACGAACATTGAACATTCATTTTTCTAAATTGCATATATTAAATTATGAATCATTCTTTGTTTTTATTTATTTGATATATTAAATATAGAATTAAATCTATTCTAGGGGGTCTAAGGTTCGAGACTGTCTGATGTGGCTGATGAGATAGATGGCAGGTCTTGTCCAGCAGGGGAGGTGGGTGGCTCATCCTGACCAGTGGCAGATGATGATCCAAAATATTTTTGAATTTGCAATTTAACTGACATCAAAATACTGTAGACTATTGTAGAAAATGCCACCTTTTACTGAAAAAAACCATGTGAAAAATAATCAGTGCAACATTTGCAATGAAGGAGTCACATTTTTGACATGTCTGTCCAACCAATACTGTGATCTACTGCTAAAGAGGTGAAATCAAACAACTAAATGATGTCAGACTCTTACTATAAAAGCCTAATAATATGTATTAAATGGGTTGTGTCTAGTTTCCTCTTTTCCATCTGATATTTATAGTTAATTAATATTTTATACTTCAAAATTCACCTATATTTCAGTAACATTTTTGGTGGTATTAATATCACTCATTCTAGTCAAAATAACATCTAAATATATCCACAGTTACACTACAGTCTGTTGGTCAGCTTCATAATGCTGCAGTGCAGCCATCTGCAATAAATAAACAGAATAGTTAGTGTGGACTGGGGACTTTTCTTCTACTTGTAGAGTTTATTTATTCTTAAGTGATCAACGTTATTGTTGTTCAGGCTGCAGAGCACGCATTTAACAAGTCCTCACTCGAATCAGTAAAACAATAATAATTTGAGGAGTTTATTTGAATCATTCAAATATTTGTTTCAGATTTTCAGCCCTATATTTTATTATATTAGCTCTGTTAACTATTAGTTAACTAACTTTAACCGCCCCCACCTCTCGCCCGTCACTCTATGTATAGGCACCAGCTCCTCACGACCCTCAGTGGAGGAGGAAGGATGCGGCGGACCTATGGTGTAAGGGAACTGTCAAAAAGGTGTATGCAGAAGTTTAAAATTCGTATTCACAGATTGTCTATCAATAAAAATTTGTATCCAAATATCTGATGTCAAAAAAATTTTGTACCCAAAAATCGGATGTCAAATAACTTTGTGTCTGTGGACACAAATTCAACTCTGTGGATACAAATCAAAAAGCTGTGAGTGCAAAGTCTTGTGAATACAACTCTCATTTCTGTGACTCTGAGGCTGTGGACACGAATTTATTTCTGTGGACACAAATTTATTTCTGTGGATACGAATCAGAAATTGCAGAAATGACATCACCAGGACTGCTAATCAAACCCTGATTCAACAGAAACCGATCACGTTCCAGAGACGGCTGAGCTGAGCAGCACAATGGACCGGACCGGACCGGCTTTGCTAATAGCTCAGGTGAAGCATCTCAGGTAAAGTCAACATTATCTACATCCAGTATTTATATTCAAATGTTCTACTTAATTAACATACAGCTGTTGGACTGCTATAGCTTGCAAGCCAACGACATGTTGGTGAGGTTAAGTTAATGCTAGCGGTATTAGCATTAGGAGTTAGCTTGTGCTAATTAGCACTGACCTGCAAGAAATGAAATATCTATTTTGAAACAAAACTGATTAAATATATGATTAAACCTCTATAAAAGTTTCATGAAGCTAAACATGGATGGCTTACAGATGAATCGTAGTTTTTGCTGACAATAACTGGGGATGTCTGAAGAATAACCACAACAGAATAGCTGTCATCCAGTTAAAAAAATGCAGCTTTTGTTAATAAATTAAAGCTAAGTGCATAGATTTTAAGTAATCTTATACTCAGAAAGGTAAATCTTAGTTTATATTCTGTTTATGTAAGGGCATTTATCACCTTAAAAACTAAAATATATCTTCAATTAAGAATAACACTGTTAATTTCTTCATTAAGATCCAGAGCTCCAGCAACAGCAGTCCTCCAGAAGGCTTGATAGGAAGCATCATGCAGCGATGACTGGACGACGACACAAGCCTGGTCTGCCAAGTGAAAAGAACTTTGTTATAACTATGAGGTTCCACCATAACTGTGACACACAACAGTTTTCCAAATAAACATCTGCAGTCAGTCACTGTTCCCTCAGCTCACCTGAAAATGTAGTGAGTTCAAAAAACTTTTTGACAAATATCCATATGCCATCGGCATTTAACCAGTCTAAAGGAAAACCACCAAATCACTGCAATATTTACAATCATGTTTTATTTGGTATTTTTTATGATACAACTTCCTGTTTCAGTCAACTTTTTGTTTTCAGTTACAAAACTTTAGTTTTTATGTTAGTAAATGTTTCCTTCAAAGTTTGGTTTTAGCTCTGTTACTGTTCAGTGGACACACAGCCATTTTTGGTTTTCACAAGATTAATTCTGATGACTGTAATGGAAACTTTATGGTAAAGTTTTTATGTTTTAAAAAAAAATGCTTGGAACATCTCTCATGTTAACTTGAACAAATGTCAGCACAAGTTCTTTTTATAAAGCAAGAAGGCCACCTGTAAATATTTATTTTTACACCATTAAATGTTTTGGAGGGTCTTCTTACATCTCAGGCATTTGTGTTTTCCTTAGACTTTCAATACACTGAACCATTGTTATGTAAATGTGTCAATGGACTTATCATGGACTGTACAGTTTCTATAATAAACTGAATCAGAGGACACTCAATGTCTGGGACTTGAACTCCATCTGGTTCCTCGTTCACAGCATCAAGCACCTCACAGTCAGGTCCACGTTCTGGAAGAAAAACAAATCTTTTTAACTAATTTGTATGAAACACCATTTTTTTTAGCTTTGTAGAATAACTACTAGGGGTGCAACGGATCATCATCGATCCGTGGTTCGTACGGATCACCCTCTACGGTTCGGAACGCACGTGGTTCGCGGTTCATGTAGAGCGCGTGCGTCGCTAAATAATCCCGACGTTCTGTGCTCACACGCTCTGAATCTGCAGATAATTCCCCTCTGAGAAAGGTGTTTGTTTTGCATCACGTATAGAGGTTAACTCTGTTGGCTTCAGCCATTTTAGTACACCAGAACGAAGGATCCCTGATCAATATCCAGTCTCTGCTGCGCGTGCGTGCGCGCGCTGCCTCTGATTCCTCCGTCTCTCTCTCCGTCAGCTGGAATCTCCCTGATAGACAAACTAGATTCACCTATTTCTGTCTAAGATAACATGTTGGGCTTTTATACGAGCTAATAAACGTTATAACCGGAGTTCAGTCAGGAGCCACAGAGCAGCGCCTCGTGTGTCACGCCCCTCCGCCCCCCCCCCCTTCCCAGCTGTGACCGCTAGTTTGACAGAAGCAGGTCTGTGACCCCTGAGGTGCGCATATAAGTATATCTCCCCCATTAATTAGTTTTAATATGATTCAAAACTTTATTGAAGCATCAGATTGTGACATCTTGAGTTAAATGCAGTCTGTATTTATGAGGATTGAGCATAAAAAAGTTGCTCAGTGTTTTAGAAAATAATGAGAGAGCAAAGTTTTTTGTCTTGTCTTTTTCATTATGCTGATCCGAAAATTGATCCGAACCGTGACTCAAAACCGTGAACCGATCCGATCCATGAGTTTTCTGATCCGTTGCACCCCTAATAACTACCCGTGTCACATTTTAAGTTTTGTATGATTCTGCACATTAAATAAGCAGTGTTAGGAAATAAGCAGTGCTAGGACAGTTGAAATACAGTGGGGCAAAAAAGTATTTGGTCAGCCACCGATTGTGCAAGTTCTCCCACTTAAAATGATGGCAGAGGTCAGTAATTTTCATCATAGTTACACTTCAACTGTGAGAGACAGAATGCGAAAAAAAATCCATGAATTCACATGGTAGGATTTTTAAAGAATTTATTTGTAAATTAGGGTGGAAAATAAGTATTTGGTCACTTCAAACAAGGAAAATCTCTGGCTCTCACAGACCTGTAACGTCTTCTTTAAGAAGCTTTTCTGTCCTCCACTCGTTACCTGTATTAATGGCACCTGTTTGAACTCATTATCTGTATAAAAGACACCTGTCCACAGCCTCAAACAGTCAGACTCCAAACTCCACTATGGCCAAGACCAAAGAGCTTTCGAAGGACACCAGGAAAAGAATTGTAGACCTGCACCAGACTGGGAAGAGTGAATCTACAATAGGCAAGCAGCTTGGTGTGAAAAAATCAACTGTGGGAGCAATTATCAGAAAATGGAAGACATACAAGACCACTGATAATCTCCCTCGATCTGGGGCTCCACGCAAGATCTCATCCCGTGGGGTCAAAATGATCATGAGAACGGTGAGCAAAAATCCCAGAACCACACGGGGGGACCTGGTGAATGACCTGCAGAGAGCTGGGACCAAAGTAACAAAGGTCACCATCAGTAACACACTACAACGGCAGGGAATCAAATCCTGCAGTGCCAGACGTGTTCCGCTGCTGAAGCCAGTGCATGTCCAGGCCCGTCTGAAGTTTGCCAGAGAGCACATGGATGATACAGCAGAGGATTGGGAGAATGTCATGTGGTC
>SSNR01000857.1:71837-82826 GCA_006937965.1 Callopanchax toddi | reverse complement strand
ATTTTATCATCGGGAGGCTGTTTCTCACTCTCAGCCACTACTTTGAAACACATTTTATACAATCAGTGC
The DNA here is from genome assembly GCA_006937965.1 of Callopanchax toddi. NCBI lineage: Eukaryota > Metazoa > Chordata > Actinopteri > Cyprinodontiformes > Nothobranchiidae > Callopanchax > Callopanchax toddi. Next base: position 82,757 of record SSNR01000857.1, on the reverse strand, counting down.
CCTGTAAAGGCAGACACAAGCAGAAAATCCCTGACTTTTCCCTCAACAACAGAAAACACATAAACCTGCTCCTGTCAGTTTAACAAAAATACTTAAGTTTTAGGTTTAAACAACTTTACCAGTTATTATGGGACAAGAAAATGGGATTAATCTAAATGGATAATAGCAAATTTGATTAGACATACACCACCTACAAAAACACTAGTTTTATTTAGTCCACAACTGTATTTTTCGTTTTTCTCCTCCGTTTTACTTATACTGTGCCTCGTTTTTATGTTTCAGTCATTTAGATTTTAAAATGGCAAAAGCTCAAATTAAAGATACTGTTTTATTAACTTGTAGTTCCTCTTACTGATCTAATCTAAAGCCTTCATCACAAATTGATATATCATTCTGTATGCTAGAGGTCACGTGTTGAAACCTTTGACCCTTTATATGTATTTCTATTTAACCCTGGGTTGCCCTGGTCCTGCATGATTCTGGGTCCAGGTTTTGGCACCCAGGGGCATTGTCAAGGGGAATTTTGCAGAGCTGCACCCCAGAACCGAGCCTCCCCCCTGTGTAACAGCCTCAGGTGGCCTGGGTCCTGGTTCCCAATAGTGGTTTCCCAGAGCACAGGGGTTTTGACCAGTCCTGGCCTCCCATTAAATTTAAAATCTCAGGTTTATGTGTTTTTTGTCATTGAGGAAAAAATCAGGGATCTTCTGCTTGTGTCTGCCCTTGCATGGCACTGATTGGGTAAAATGACCTTAAATGTTGTGGCTGACTTAATAAAACTGCCTCCTGATGATAAAATATCCAAAAAATGCCACCACGTTATTCACGTTTATATTTAACCCTGGGTTTAAAACCTGATCATGCGTTGCGATTCACAAAGTGTTTGCAAGTAAAAACATCAGATCTCATTTTTTACAGGTTAGAACATCACATTATTTTACATATGTACCAATATTTTGATCCCTCAACTTACTATACAGGTGGTGTTATTCTCACCACCAACAGGACATCTTCACATAAGAGAGTTAAAGATTTATTAACTGTAGCCAGTGTCTTTTTAAATAATTTTTTTAACCATAAATGTGCAAGTAGCTTGCAAAAAGATGTTTATTAGTGAATGTTGTAGACTCATGTTTGTAATCATTACTTGGGTAATTAAGAAAATACAGTAGTGGAAATAATGCAGATTCTGCAGTACTGATATCTCTGTTGTGCTTCAAACTGTTAGTGTACTGACTCCAAACAAAACTCTATACATGAACAGAATAAATATCAAGCACAAAACTGTATTAGTAACTTGTGACACAATTTTAAGTTATATGGTAATATTGAGACACTGCCTGTGATTTTGCCTGTGATATACCTTAGTGTTTAAAATGCAGATTTTTGTAAATTATTGACAATTCTCAAACAAAAATTCTAATAACTAACATACTGTTTGTATTTATTCTTTTGAACAGGAGAACATGATGTGGAAAGACACAATTGCTGCAAGACCATGACTTTTGATGGGCCAATAAGTTTTCCTGCTGTAAGAACAATGGATGAAGAAGTAGCTGAAAGCCTCCAGGCCCAAACCAGCTGAGAAGAAGAGTCTGACCAGAGGTCTCCAGCAGAAATTTTTACTTTTGTTTAAAAAAACTGATGAGAAGTTCTTCAAATAACTTGTTGATAAAAAATACTTAGTTGTTTCTAGGTTTGAGGAGAGCTGGTTCTGAAATAGTAGACACGTGGAATTTCTTCAAGCAAAGCATCAAAATGTCTTATAGTTAGTTTTGATAGGGGAAAACCCCCAAAGAACAAGACTGTTGATTTGTGTTTTATTCATTCTCATTTATTTTAAATAAATAATTTCTTACAAGAAAGTGCTGTCATTTTCAAGAATGATTAATGATTCCGTTTAGGTCACAAATGTTTGTCTCTTATATCAAACAAAATTTGCTAGTTTGTGCAGAAAATATTGTCTCCTGACAAAAGAAATCTGAGACAAGGGGCTGCTGTTGCACTATTAAACTGTGGCAGCTTAGAAATGACAGCTGAAAAGACCCTCTGCTTTGGCATCTCCTGACACCACCATGTAATCTCCTGGCACAACCTTGGCATCTCCACCACTGGTGTCTACTGGCACCACGGATCCACCGAGTCATCTGGCAGAGTTTTTGTTCCAGAGCCTGAAAGATATAAATATTACAACAAAAAAAAAATCATTTTTCACACAGTTACATAGATCCATGTTCAGCATAAAATAATTGTTATAATATCATGTAAATGTCACAGTGGATACTAATACTTGTTAACCATTAGTATATCTCAGTTACTCATCATATTGTTGTGGCTTATTATTAAACGCAAGCTACTTGTACATTCATGGTTAAAAAAAACACTGGCTGCAGCTCCTAAATCTTGAACTTTCTTACTTGAAGATGTCCTGTCAGTGGTGAGAATAACACCACCTGCTGATCACGTAGGTCTGTGACATGACCAGCTTCTTGCAGCAGCAATGACATTCAGTGAAATCATGCCCTTACAAAAGCAGTAAGCTCTACTGCATACAATGAAAGACTGAATTATGGTGCTATGGCAATGCAAAGCAGCAGGTGCTGCAGCGAGAACTAGTGCAAGTTAACCTGATGGAACAGGAAGAGGAGACGGGTGTGAAGTGCAGATCTCAGAATCTTTAGAGATATCGGAAATAGGGTTCAGCTCATGCAGGTTCATCTCCGAGCATTGTGTGTGAAAGAATTATGCAGGAGAGATGAGGGCAGGCTGGAGTGTGTGTGATTACATGTGCAAGCTCCCAGGTGCAGACATGGACCGCTCCTCTCGCCTGCTCGGGCACTCGAAGGAGTTACTGAACGAGCGCTTCCTCAGCATGGCCTTGACCAGGATCTGAAACAAACAGGATGTACACAAAGTGTCATGTTTGGGTCTGCAAGGCTCGTACCCAGGGTTAAATAGAAATAAATATAAAGGGTCAAAGGTTTCAACAAGTGACTTCTAGCATACAGAATGATATATCAATTTGTGATGAAGGCTTTAGATTAGATCAGTAAGAGGAACTACAAGTTAATAAAACAGTATCTTTAATTTGAGCTTTTGCCATTTTAAAATCTAAATGACTGAAACATAAAAACGAGGCACAGTATAAGTAAAACGGAGGAGAAAAACGAAAAATACAGTTGTGGACTAAATAAAACTAGTGTTTTTGTAGGTGGTGTATGTCTAATCAAATTTGCTATTATCCATTTAGATTAATCCCATTTTCTTGTCCCATAATAACTGGTAAAGTTGTTTAAACCTAAAACTTAAAGCAGCACTCTGGAGGATTTCATCAAGAGAGCAGTTTTTGAATCTAGCGTCCAAAGGCTCCTCCTCAAAACACCTCGACACGCGCGTCCGGTCGCGTGTGCGCGCGTGCACGCGGCGCAGATACGTTTCGGGCATGAACTGTACAGCTCAATGTGTAGGGTTTAATCACTCACAGTTCACAATCTTATTCCAACACTACGAGGGTCTGATGAGTCTTCTCTGTCCCTGCTGCTTCTGATATTAGCTCTGTTAGCAAAGAGCTGCTGCTGGACTCTGAAGCTGAACTTGACTCGGCCCTGGATGAACTTTCTGACCAAAATAAACGCGTAATCCTGTCAAACCTTGCCATTCTGTGAGGTGAAAGGTTTAAAAATAAAAATAAATCCATCTTTAACTGGAGAATGGGTAGGTTTTTAGTAGAAATGAGCTGTGAGTCCTCAGTGAACGAGACGGTAAACAGAGAAACACACGGAGCATCCTGTACGACAGCGCCCCCTACTGGTACAGGTTTGGTCGATGCGCGTGCATGTTGAGAGAATGCAGACATTTGAATTTTATTGGCTGAAAAATGTCGGCGGCAAGAAATAATGGAAAGGGGTCTCTAGGAGGAAGGAGGGTCTTCATCAGAATGACAGATGTTGTGGAACTCAACCCATAGATCATACTGAAATATCATTTTAAACATTTAGAAAACTTTGATACAGAGGAAAATCCTCCAGAGAGCCGCTTTAAGTATTTTTGTTAAACTGACAGGAGCAGGTTTATGTGTTTTCTGTTGTCGAGGGAAAAGTCAGGGGTTTTCTGCTTGTGTCTGCCTTTACAGGTCACTGATTGTATAAAATGTGTTTCAAAGTAGTGCCTGAGAGTGAGAAACAGCCTCCCGATGATAAAATATGCAATAAACACCACCACACGTTGTTTACGTCACCAAGCATTGAGCAATGTGTTTGGATGTAAAAAACCCGGCAGATCCCGTTTGTACCGGTTATTTTATGGCTGTATTTTGGTCCCTGCTACTGGAGGAAGAAGCGTGACCAGCTATGATATTCAGTGAAATCCCTGGCATCTCCTGGTCATATGGCTGATCACGTACAACGGACATTTATAGTGACAATAAACACCTACCGTAGCGTTGTCTCCTTCATTCTCCTTGCTGCTCCATCAGAAGTCATGTTCAAAGAAAATAAACTCCCGAATTCTCCTGGAGGAAGCCACAAGATGCCACAATGAAGCTCTTTAGCTCAAAGAAGGAGCTACTACCAGACCGGAGAATAACTTCCGGTTCTAAAGACAGACAGCTCCGTTGTCCAATCAGTGATGTTCCCTGTTGCTGACTGGTACCTACCCTTTCCGGTTTGCTTAAAGCGGCTCTCAGGATTATTTTTCTATGTATCAAAGTTTTCTAAATTGTAGCCTCACCAAATAGGCTATATCCTCTGACCTTTGACCTCTGTTGACCATCACAACAATAATCCATCTTTTTCCCATTAACTTGGAATACAATCACTCTTGGATTATGTTTTAACCTGAATCAAGATTCCTACAGGTGTCCTACTGTCCACTTTCAGGTGTCCATCTCCCAGATGACCTTAACTGGACACTAACTGGTCTAATAAAACACTCTCTGTAAAGAAGTCTCTTCTTTAACACCACAGACTGGTGTTCCAACTGTAATATCTTGTTTACAGAACATTCTCTTGTAGTGTTCCTGCTCAGGGTCACCCACACACTCACACTCAAAGTGTTATAATATGCTTCTCTGCTATGTCATGCATTTCTACAATTATAATGTGAGTGTTTAACGGGCGGAAGTCATATGTGAGTTGGTAACTCCCTCACAGTCCCCTACCCAATCAGAGCGATTCACAACTCCACTAAATCAGTTTTGATTAGTACACTTAATATCTTCTGATTGGTTGAATTTAAGATAACTCGTCTCAAAACTAATATTCAGTTCCGGTACAAGTCAGTCTTGTCTTGTCTTTGCTACAACCTGAAAGCAGCCTGAGCTGCTATCCTTCGAGTCTTAGCTGAACCCTTATCAGCTTTGAACAAGGCCTCTGTCTCTCCCTCACTACGGGGACTGATCAGAAATGACTTCAGCATGCCTGCTGAAATGCCTCCCTTGCTGATCCGGACGTATCCACGGACTGTCCAGCGAGGTCCTCGGTGGCCACGCCTTCCAGGACCACCACTCCGAGTCTGGGGACTCCAGCCTCAGCTCGTGGAGAAACCAACGCCTGCCAGATCCAGGAGCGTCCACCTTTCAGTGAGCGAACATCACTTTCTGATCGAGAGGTTTGCTTTGATAAAGCTTAATTCTTCCAAACTAAATTAAGCAAAACTAAATCCCATTCCAAACTCAAATTAGCCCTAAATTGACTCTTAAAGTCACAACTAGGTTAACTAAATTAACTAACTTCCCTAGTCATTAAAACATATGCTACGGTCCGTTAAAACTCACAATTAAACTATCTTTAACATCCTCAACATGTTTAAGAATATTAATTGTGTTTACATCAAACTTTCAAACCGTCTTATCTGTCTGTGTTCTTAGGTTTTTCAAATTAAATGGTTGTTCAATCTTATCTGGTCTCAGTTTCACATTATTAATAAGGTATTTCAATTCACTGTACTCTTTCAAAGAACCTAGATACCTCCAATAAATATTAGTTATTATCAGGGTTAAATGACAGTTTATCACTTTTCATTATAAACCAAAAATAAGCTAATGTTTATCTGAAGAGGGTGTAGTTAAAATAACTAAAAGTTATTTCTAAACGCTACAAAATGTTTTAAATGATATTTCAGGTCTAAACTATGATCTATGGGTTGAGTTCCACAACATCTGTCATTCTGATGAAGACCCTCCTTCCTCCTAGAGACCCCTTTCCATTATTTCTTGCCGCCGACATTTTTCAGCCAATGAAATTCAAATTTCTGCATTCTCTCAACATTCACGCGCATCGACCAAACCTGTACCAGTAGGGGCGCTGTCGTCAGGGCCACCTTAACTAGCCGATAGGCCCCGGGCCTGAGAGGCTCAGTAGGCCCCCCACGGCCCGAAAACTTCCTCTTACTGCACTCTGTCTTATAAACAATGTCAATACATATACTACACATGCTTAAAAAGTATAAATAATCTGCTCAAAATTGAAAATATATTATTAAAGTCAGATCTATGTTAAATTTAGACATTATAAAAAATATAACAAAATAATGTGAAAATACCACCAGTGGCGGCCCGTCCATAGGGGGCGCTAGGGCGCCGCCCCACCAGTCCCAAGAGGAAGAAGAAAGAAATAGTGATCACAAAATATAAAAAACTAACATGAAAATAAATCTAACGAGCCATCCATTATATATACAATAAGTGCTGTGTATAATCTGCATTTAGGTGTAGTTTAGAAAACGTTTTCTCACTATTTTTTACCAGACCGATAGGTGCTGTTTCTCTGGGATCTACTGTGCATGTCTGGACGGGACGCCGTCCCGAGACACCGCATTGTTTTCTGCTCCTGGCGCATGTGCACTGGTAATATTTTCCTGACGCATGCGCACTGGAAATCATCCTTAATGCAAAAGATAGGAGACCCATCGGGACGCAGGTCATAGTGTCCCTGACATGCGCACAACGGCACAGTTAAAACCGGAGAATTAATGCTTATTTTTTAAGCATTTAATTTAGTTTTTATCATTAATTATGGCACTGTAACACACTGATAAGTCATAAGTGATTACAAATAAAGTAAAAAAGAAATAGAAAAACGTATTGAATGACTTAGACCGGATGTTGACCCGGAAGCTCTACAGAGCGATCGTTTGCTCCTGCCTGGCAGCAGACGTGAGTTAAAACTGGAGAGAACTAAAATGAATATTTATTCAAAGAATCCTTCTTGGCAGCTTGTGACAAAAAGCCGTTTTATTCCATGGTCCTGATTTCATCAACTCCATGGTGAGTGACTTTGTTTGTTTTTCTTTCGTTTTATTTATGTGTCTCGCCAATTTTTGCTATTGAAAATGCCTATCAGCAAATGGCAGAGACCTACTGTTTTGTGGATTTATACCTTAAATAGTGACATGCCTTTGTAGCCGAATATTAGAGGGCCATGCATACTGTTGAATGAATGTTGGTTCATGTAGTTTAGCCCGTTTTGAGGCGCTGGATGACACTTTTAATAAAAAACGAAGGGTGCTCTATGGGAGTTTTGTATGAGTGGTCTAAAACCGTAATTTTACTTATTTTGATGGACATATCAGTGGATTTGACTTTATTTTGTTGTTAATTCACTTCATTAGTTGAGCTGATTGCCATGACTTGCTTGGTTAGTGTTTGTTGTCTGAATTGTAACATTAATTATCTGACTGTGTTAGTTAGAGATGGATTTATGTGTTTGTGGTGTCAGTAGAAAGCTGATTGTGAATATTAAGTTGTGTTTCTGACCTTGTGTAGGTCAGGTTGTTTTTTCCTTGAAACTCTTACTTCTGTTGTGACCACATTGTGGTTGTTTTTATTTTTATTTGCATCTGATTATATTGATATTATTCTAAGGTCTCCTCATGAAGACTTTATGATTTCTTTGCTGCTTGATGTGTAAAATTAGACCTAACAGCACCACATTGTTAGAGAACTGGTGGTAGAGATTTTTACCAGCAAAATATTCAGTCAGATGAAAATACACACTAAAAACACTTGGGTTGTTTCTTTAACCCAAATCCTGGGTTATTCACGTTGGGTTATATTTCTGGGTTATTTTTTCAGAGCCATACCCATGTCTTGGGTTATAGGGGTTATTTTAACCCAATTTGTGGGTTTTTCAAATGGGTTATTTTTCTGACAGTGGGTTAACCCATTATTTGGGTTAGGTAAACACAGGATCTTTGCCCATCTGTACATGCTATTATCCAGTGATTATTACACCACTTTTAGGATACATAAATTATAGTCCTGTGATTATTCAAATGTTACCATTTTTGACTACAAAACCACCAACCATTACAACATTAATCTTAAATATTCTGCTAAATTTTTTATTATTACAGTATTAATCTTACATTTTCTAGTACTATTTTTGTCATTACAATGGTAATCTTACATTTTCTGGTAGTGTTTATATTATTACAGTATTAATCTAAAATTTTTTGGTACTACTTTTGTCAGTACAATATTAACTCCAATTAACCAAATTTCTGCTAATGTTTTTATCATTACAATGTTGATTGTTGTTGTTGTTGGGGCGGCATTAGCTCAGTTGGTAGAGTGGCCAGTCTGGTAATCAGAGGGTCGCCAGTTCAATCCCCAGCTCCGGCTGGGTTAGATTGTTGTTGTGTCCTTGGGCAAGACACTTCACCCAACTTGCCTACTGGTGGTGGTCAGAGGGTCTTGGAAGGGCGCCAGTGCATGGCATCCCCACCCCTGTCAGAGTGTCCAAGGGCAGCTGAGACTACAACATAGTTTATCACCACCAGTGTGTGAATGGGTGAGTGACTGATCATGTTGTACAGCGCTTTGGGGTGTTCTGCACTGTAGAAAGCACTCTATAAATACAAGCCATTTAATATACTGTATATATATGCACAATGTGTTACAAGTTTTTTTTCCCATATAATTATATAATAGAATGATGTTAAATTGCAATACTTTTAAAAATGTTTCAAATTCAAGAAAGACATTTCTACATTTTGGTGTACCATAGGCTAAATTATCATTTTTAGTGGCAAAAGTCATTTATGATTTTAACTCAAGATTATGCGTCAAATGAACTCCAGATGTTTGGTTAATTTGACCCAGAAAGTGGGTTATCTGTTAAAACCAAAACTACCCAAAACTTGGGTTGATGAGAATAACCCAAGTTTTTGAGTCAAAATAACCCAACCAAATGATCGGTCCCTCTAAACCCATGACTTGGGTCAAAAACAACCCAAGTTGGGTTGTTATTGACCCAGGGGTTTTTAGAGTGACAACAGCTCTCCGAACTCTTTTCTCATGAAAGAAGCAGCAGTTGCTCACTCGGTGCTTTTCCGATGTTAAAACTACCTTGCTTAACTAGTGGGTACAACTTCCTGTTCCTACACAATAAGTTCCGGTTTTTCAAAATAAAACCAACATTTCTAATACTCCTAAATCAAAAAGAAATAATGATCACACTATGAAAATAATAATTACGGTATTAACCCTATTTTTAGGCGGGTTACATACATCCTGCTTATCCATTTATATTGTAGTAGTTTAGAATTTGTATTGATGGATTATGTCTGAGTAAGAACACACACATGAGACCATTCCTCCTCTGTCAAGTTCTCCTCCAGGTCTAATCTCCATGCTCGTAACAGGTGAAGCGATGACTCTTTAGACTTGCTAACTAACATTTTGTACAACAATGATATCTGTCCTTTAGAGTGTATGAGTCGTAGAGATAAATCTTCTAGCGTAGACAGGGGAGGAGGACTTAAACAATTGTTCCACTTTGGTAAGATAAAGCTCCTAAGTTGCAAATACTTAAAGAAGTGTTTGGTAGGAATTCCAAACTTTAATCGCAGTTCTTCAAATGACATGAGAACCATGTCTGTATTGTAAAGATCAATGACTTTAGCTATGCCTTTCAGTGCCCAGGATTTAAATCCCAGGTTCGATTTACCTGGCTGAAAGTCATCGTTACCAAATGTAGGAGTGAATTGTGACAGGTTTGTTTCTTCACCAAAAAATGCAAGTACAGTGTGCCAGACCAGCAAAGAGTTTTTAAGAAGTGGATTCTTAGTTTTCTTGAGTAGTTTTTGTTTACTAGCCGAGTAAAGATGAGAAAAGTATGAGATTCTATGGAGACCCAGGCGGGAAATTGATCCTTTCCAAAATAAAACATTGCTGCTGTCATGGATCCGGCTCCTGCTCTCTGCCCCTCCCTCACCTGTTTACCCTGCTCCTGTTTTTTCTGCCCCTGATTGCCAATCATTGTTTCCACCTGTTCCTCTGCCTTTATTTACCACACTTCTACAGCCACTCGACCCGAGATCGTCTGATGTTGTTTGCCACTCAGTTTTCTAGCCTCATAGTCTGACCATAGTTCATAGTATTTCTTGCCATAGCGCCTTGTTCTTGACCTTAGTTTTTGCCTCCTGACCACTGCCTCTGCCTTATCCCTGCCGGACCTCGTTTTAGATTCTCTGGTTTTTGAACTCCCCTTCTGTTTCTGGATTGCCGTTTCTGCCTGCCCTCTCTGGATGCTGCCTGCCTCGTCTCTGACTGGACCGTTTTTGACCCCTGCTATTGGATCACAGACTCTGCCTTTTCCCTCCTGTGGTGAGACCCACTCCCTATTAATTACTCACCTCCTTGTCCTGTTTCTCTCCCTCCCGTCGAACCGTTTTCAGTCGGATCCCACTCCTCCTTGTTTTTGCCTTTTTGGACGGATCCTGAACTGGCAAGCAACTTTGTCCACCTCCCCTTTCCCCTTTTCGAATAAAGACTCTTTTTGATATATATCCTGTGTCTGGTTCTCGTTATGGGTCCGACTCGTGCCACGGTCATGACAGCTGCTCTAAGTTGAGAAGCCCAGTAGTACCACTCCATATTTGGTATGTTTAACCCCCCCCCCCCCCCCCCCCCCCCCCCCCCCC
>SSNR01000857.1:55271-71827 GCA_006937965.1 Callopanchax toddi | reverse complement strand
CCCCCCCCCCCCCCCCCCCCCCCTCTATCAAATGGCAAGTATAGCAGAGAGAGTCTAAGCCTAGCATGTCTATTGTTCCATATGAAATTTGAAAACAACCTTTTAAAAGTACTAAAAAGAGTAGGTGGGGGAGCCAGTGGGATGTTCTGAAATAAATACAAAAATTTAGGTAATATCGACATTTTTAAAATATTTATGCGCCCAATTAAAGAAATGGGAAGCTTTTTCCATCTATTAATAAGATGGCTGACCTTATTTGTTAATGGATTATAATTAGCGGAAACAGTATGGAGTATGTTTGGGGTAATAACGATGCTTAAATAATTAAAGCTGTGAATAGAGATTTTAAAGGGGGTCTGAATTGGTGGTTTTATCCTATCCTTTTCAGCTAAAAACATAATCTCAGATTTGGAGTAATTGATATTATAACCAGAAAAGCTACTAAAACAGTTTGTTAAGTCAGTTAAGGCAGGAAGAGTCTGCTGTAAATTAGAACAAAACAAAATCACATCATCAGCATAAAGAGCTATACAATGTTCTAGATCTCCTATTCGAATACCTCTGAAGTTAGTACTATTACGTACTGCCATTGCTAATGGCTCAATCGCCAATGTGAACAGCAAAGGAGAGAGTGGGCAACCCTGCCTTGTGCCACGATACAATTTAAAGGGTGGAGAAGTCAAACCATTTGTTAACACCATAGCCTGGGGGTTAGAATAGAGAAGCCTGATCCAACTGAGAAATGAGTTTTTTATGCCATATCTTTGAAGAACCTCAAACAAGTAGTGTCGCTCAACTTTGTCAAAGGCCTTCTCAGCGTCCAGTGACAAAATAGCCGTGTCAGTGCAACCACTCTTCTCAAAAACAATATTAAGTACCCGTCTGATATTGTGAAATCCTAGTCGGCCTGAAACCAAACCATTCTCGTCAGAATGTACCATTTGTGATAAGATCTTATCTAAACGTTTTGCTAGAGTTTTACAGATAATTTTTAGATCATTATTGAGAAGGGAAATAGGCCTATAGGACTCACATAAATTAGGTTGTTTCCCAGGTTTTAATATTAATGTTATTACTGCCATGTTGATGGACGGGGGGAAAGAACCACCGTTTAAGGAATCTTTAAACATATCAAGTAATGGTGAAGATAGTTTGTCTTTAAATATTTTATATATTTCTATTGTGATTACGTCGGGGCCCGGCGCTTTTCCTCCCTTCATCGCCCCTATGGTTACAGACAAATCCGCCACAGTGATATCAGCATCCAGATCGGACAGGATCTCTTGATCGAGAGAAGTAATATTAATTGAATTCAAAAATTCTTTCTGTGTTTGAAGAATCGAATCTGAGAAGGTGGTCTTGTATAAGCTTTGATTAAAAACTCAAAAAAGCATTATTAATTCCTTTAACATCATTAATCTCCACACCATTGTACAGCTGAATTGTGTTAATTGCTCTCTCAGATTCAGCTTGTCTAATACGCCATGCTAAAAGCTTTCCTGCTCTATTCCCCTGCTCATAATAGGACTGTTTGAGTTTCATTAAACTTTTAGTCGCCTTATTTACGGATAAAACATTATATCTTGCCCTAAGTTCAATAAGCTCTTTAAAAGTTAGTTGGGAAGGATTCTGAAAATGACTGGTTTTAACTTCTTTGATTTTTCCCTCCAGTTGTTCCATTTCCAACCTCCAAAGTTTATGTTTAAAGCTAGTGAAACTTATCATTTGGCCCCTCAAAAAAGCCTTAAATGCTTCCCATCGAATAGTTGCTGAAGTTTGGGTTGTATTAATCTTAAAGTAATCATTAATTTGCACCCCGATAAATTCAATAAATCCAGGGTCTTTAAGCCAAAATGGTTGGAGACGCCACCCTGAGGGCTTGTTCAAAGACTGTATAATAAGATTCAAAGAGACAATAGCATGATCTGAAATTAAAATGCTGCTATACCCAGTTCCTAATACCATACATGCTAATGAGGCAGAAATTAAAAAGTAATCAATTCTAGAATATGTTTGGCATGTGGCAGAATAACAGGAGAACATTGACTGCATATTTCACTCAATGAAATGCAAATGAGTTTCTATCTTTTATTTAAAGTTATTTTTTCGATTTTCCTTTTGATGTGCTATCTGCCACTGTTAAAATAAACCTACCATTAAAATGATACTGTTCTGAGACTTTTCATTTCTTTGTCATTGGACAAACTTACAAAATCAGCAAGGGGTCAAATAATTATTTCCTCCACTGTATCAATCAGGTTAAACTCCTCAATACATTGTAACAATTCTTTCCTTGTTTGAACATGGGAAGTGTCTACACCTGTAGATCTGTCTATGTCTGGGCTGAGAGTACAATTAAAATCACCACCTAAAATGTAGCTAAGGCCGGTTAGCCAGGGAGAGAAAAAGGTCACTGAAAAAAGAGGAGTTGTCATCATTAGGAGCTTACAGGTTGACGAGATTTAGCTTAATGGAAAGAATTTCACAGTGAACAATAATGAACCTCCCATAACGGTCTTCATTAACATCAATAAGATTAAAAGGTACAGAATTATGTATCAAAGTTATAACTCCCCGCGACTGTGAACTAAATTATGTTGAAAATACTCGGCCTGGCCACCTCCTCCTCACCTTTATTACATCATCAGAAGTGAGATGTGTTTCTTGGAGAAAAACTATGTTAGCTTTTAGTTGTTTAATCTTGTTCATTATCTGTTTCAGTTTGACTAGTTTATTTAGACCCCTTACATTCCAAGAGATAAACTTTAGTTCAGAGGATATGATAATGAACTCAAATATAAAACTTGGGGATTATACTTTAAACAAAAAAACACATATGTGAAACAAAATACAAGTGCAATAATGAAAAAAAAAACATAACACAATTCCAGCCAACCAAACAAAACTAGGTGCGTTATCAAAAAGTAAACACACCCTCCCCTCCCCAAGTTCATACTTCCAGCCCCTTAAAAACAGGGCCTAGTTATGGAGCTACGCCGGTCCGCCCATGACAGTGCTCGCATGGAGAGGAACAGCATGCCAGCTCAGCCATGGCTGAGTCCCATGCAAAATTAATACACGCTTTTTTGCAAAATCAGAGCTGTCTACTTTATATCAGAAAAAATTATAACAAACAAAAAATTTATTACCCATGTGTGTCCAGATGAGCAAACCAGGAAAATGGAGAAACACTCCGTGAATGCATCCTCCACATAATCATTGTTCAATGTTCATTGTTCAATTCAGACTGGCCCTCTCACACCTTAACATGACAGCAGATCTTCACTGGAGTCAGAAATGTTTGTGTTTTTAGTCCATCAGAGAGAATGAGTCCAGAACACATCTGATGTCTGTTTAACATAGCAAACTTTTAGTATTGTGTAAGAATTGAAGAAGTACGGCTGATGAGTTTATATTCTGGGTGATGTGACTTCCTGTCATCATTTCTAAAAGTTGTGAAAAGTAAATTGAAAGTTTTTTTCCTTTTTTTTCCCTCTTTTTTTTCTTGAAAGTTTTGTTGTTTTGACATCCATTCACAGATTAAAGAAAAAAGAAAGAGAAGAAAGAGAAAGAAAAAAACAAAACAAAAGAAAACACTTTACACATTACAACAACATAATGACACAATAGAACCCTCAGATCTAACCCGGTCTGGGTGAGCTCCTCCTCATCTTTTTATCTTTATTATATAATGTCCCATGTCTTCTGGTTTTGTGCTACTGCCGCACTCCACGTAGCTCTGTGCAGTTCATCCCCGGTGATGATTGGAAGGGTATTACCAATCTACTTTGTGAGGTGCCTTCTAAGAGCAGCGGCCACGTCCTTAGTAGGCCGTTCTTCATCCACTGATTGCATGAAAATATTTAGCTAAACTCTGAATATTTAACCCATCACCCCTCATCACATGTTGCTACCTTCAACAAATCTCTCCCACTTCCTCCAGTTTTTGTGAAATTGGTCCATTTTAAGGTTCAAAAAAGATGTAAGTTTTTCCATTCTATATATTTCCTCCATTATTCTTATCCAATCTTTCTTAGTTGGGGGCTCTTTCTCTAGCCACTTCCTGGTAAGAGCTTTTTTACCCGCTCCCAACAGGATATTTATCAAATATTTATCCCTTAAGGAGACTGCTGATGGGATATCGCCCAAATACATAGTACAGAAATCCAAATTTAATTTAAGACCAGTCACCAATTGAATTGTTTTGGCCATGGCACTCCAGTATGGTTGGATTACTGGGCATTTCCAAAATATATGAAAGTGATCTGCTATATTCTCCCCACAATTTCTCCAACAGTATCCATCTCTCGGTTGACCTTTTTGTTTGTATTTTATTTTGGGGGTTATAAAAAACCTAATAAAATTTTTCCATGTAAATTCCCTCCAGTAACCTGAACTAGTAGTTCTCATCTGTGTACCACATATATTTAGCCAACTTTCCTCTGATATTTTAACTTTAGCCTCCATTTCCCATTTAATTTTAATATGATTTGTTGATTGATCCTTGTATGATTGTAGGTTTTGATCAAGTTTGGCTATCAATTTATTTTTGATCTTTCCTTTGTAAGCCTCTATTATAAGGAGTACTAGGCCTCCCTTATGTTCTTCTGTAGTTTTTATGTTACTGTTAAAATAGGACCTGACTTGAAGATATCTAAAAAAATCTTGGTTTTCCAGATCGTAGGTGTCCCGTAATTTTTCAAAACTATGCATTCCCTCTTTTCCTGATATTAGGCAAAATGGTCCAATCCCCCTTGTTGACCAAATTGTATAGCGTTTATCTGTTTGTGCAGGGATAAATTCTTTATCATATGTGACCCATCTAAGTCGTTTCATATCGGCTCCTAATTTAAGGCTTTCGCATTTATCAAACCATATCTTTAAAGGAGTTTTAGTCCACTCGCTTAAACTGTTTTTCTGCTCCAAATATAATTTTTTGTCTCCTAATATTGTCTGTAATGGTAATTTTGATTGTTTCACATCTAAATATTTCCATTTCGCTTCATACGTCAAATCGCACCAGTAAATTAAATGTCTTAACTGTGCAGCTTTAAAATAATTTTCCAAGTTTGGGAGGGAAAGTCCACCATATTCCCTGGGCAGTTGTAATGTTGCATATCTAACTCTGGGTTTGTGGCCCTTCCATATAAATCCCGAGATCATTCTGTTCCATAACACAAATTGTTTGGCTGGTATGTGTACCGGTATAGACTGAAAAAGGAAGAGCAGTCGCGGAAGTATATTCATTTTAATCACGTCAATCTTATTACCGGTATATAGATCGAGTGGCAGAAGACTCCACCTTTGAATATTTTCTTTTAATTCCGTTGTAATTGGATAGTAATTTATTTCAGAGATTTCTGTCAGTGCCAGTACCAGAAATTATTGACGAAGACCAGACGGGATTTCTCAAAAACAGACAGATTCAAGACAGTATAAGACGTGTCTTACATTTAATGGAATATATGAATAAAACCCAGGGGAAATCAATTGCCTTAAGTCTCGATGCAGAAAAGGCTTTTGACTCCGTTCGATGGGACTACTTATTTTTAACTCTGGAAAGGTTTGGTTTCGGAGACCCTTTCATTCAAATGATTAAAAACTTATATTATTCACCTTCAGCAAAAATAAAAATAAATGGGAGCTTAACCGGAGTAGTGGTCCTGCAGAGAGGATGTCGGCAGGGATGTCCCCTTAGGGTCCGTGTACTTTCAGGCAGTTCGTTTTTCGTTTTAAACCAAAAATGGAAAAACGAAAACTGACTAGTATTTTCCATTTTCTGTTTTTAAAACCAAAATAAAAAATCGGATAACGAGTTGTTTTCTCATTTCCGATTTTGAGCACTAAACGAAAATGGAGAAAACGGATAACGAGCTCGTTTTTAGATTCTGGTTATTTAATTTATTGACAGCTGTTGTGACCCGGATGTTGTCTCTTCGCTGCACACAAGCCCTGTAGGAAGCTCCGTGTTTGTTTAACCAGGGTAGAATTCATTTGATCGTGATAATTACACACTGAAAGGCATCAATTCTTTCTGACGTAGATTTTTATCTGTATTTTGAGCCCGCTAAGGGTGAGGTGGGACAAAATAACATTTTCAGGTCGTCAGAATCCGTTTCCTCAGTGTAGTAAACTGTGACGGACCCAAACAGCTGATGTTAGCCATTAGCTCCCAGAGCGGTGGAAATGTCCTCTGAAAGCTGTGTCCTCAAGGTAAGTCTCGTTTTACTTTGTTTCTGTCCGATCATAAGTATTATATTGTATTGTATTTACCGTGGGCATGAACTTTGTTTTTCATTCAAACCAAGCTCTGTTTGAAGCTAACCAGATGTGGCTAACTTTAGTTAGCCTGTTATGAGCTCGTCACTCTGTTTGTGATGTCAAACTGACTAAATCTCATTTTAATTCTGTACAAATAGATGTGTAGTACACCCAAAATCATTGTGTGACCACTCGTGTTTATTAGAAAATATCAAAACACTTTATTGAAAACTATAGTCCGAGAATTAATGAAAGGGCTTTAAATTAATTATCCTCCCAGTTTCTTTGAAAAGCCTGTAAAATGTATCCTCAGATAGTACTACTACTATTACTACAAAATACTTCTGGTTCTGTGGTCTACACAAGTTCCCCACTTACAGCCAGTTTATCAATTTGACAGCAACATTAACTACAATGTTATTCAAATTACACTTGTTTACAGGACCAGTTTAAATACAGTAGGTAATACAGTTATTATGAGACCTAACTTTTATATGTTTTAAACCCTTGCAGGATGGTTTAGATTCCACCAGGGAAACGCGGAGCAGCCCTGTGACTCGTCCATCAAGAACAGAAGATGTTCCTCATGGTCGACATGACTCCTGAACTGAACCACACAGAGGATCATTACTGTGACGTGTCAGAGGGAGACCATGTCCAGCTGACTGCATCCATCACAGCTCTGTTCCATGGGATAAAGATGTGTTCACCTTGTGCACCAGACACAAAACAGTCTCCATGTTCCTGTTGATGTTTACACGACTACTGACCTACCTCTGGTTGAGACATGAACTCTGTCTACTTCTGAACTTGGACACAGCTAATATCAAACACAGTCCTTCTAGGACTTTTCCTGAACAGACAGATCTGGGCATCAGGCAGCACTGCTTTCCCAGAGCAGTTATTTATTATGAAAAAGAAAAGGTAAAAAAAAAAGGTTATGATTTTCATTTTTTGGCAAATAAGTTGAAATGTTTTCTCCATGTTTATCATTTTTTGACAAATAGTTTCTATTCATACCATCACTGGTAATACTGTTGTTCTTAAAGAGTCAAAAATAAAACCAAAATGGACTGATTTACCATCATGTTGTCATCATCACTGCCAACACATGGGCTGGGTCATCTTTAGAACAACTCACAGTCAGGAGTTTTTAGACTAGTTTGTAGCTCCCAAGGAGTTTGACTCTGGTGTCACTGTTGTTCTTGAACTAAACTACAAACCTGTAGCACACTTTCTCAGAATAAATTACTAGACAGGTATGACTTTTTAAACTCTGAAGCCTGTATTTACAGCTAACGTTTACAATTTGCATGATTTTTTTTCAATAATTCAAATTTATTGTCTCTTAAGTCACTCATAAAGATGTACATTTTGAGATGAAAAATGTTATGTGAATGGCTTTATAAAAAAAAAAGTGTGCTGTCAATGTAAATACCTTTAATGGTACTCAAAATGCAACTACATCATATAATTCAAAAACAAGTAAAAGAATTAGTTCAAATATCAGTTTAATATGATTTTATTAATCTATTCCAAAAAGAAAACTCTCCAAGTACAAATACAGAAATCAGGACCAACAAAAATGATCATTTATGATGGTAATTCATTACAAATAAAACATGAGGGATGACAATGCATAATAAAAATAATACCTGTACATAAATAACTTCAAGATGACCGAAATCATACTCAGTACTTCAGCTGGATAATGAATACAAATTACTGGGCCAGTTCCTGAGGCTCTGTTCATTTTCACCTCTTATATGTTCTGAAGGTTTTTTTATTCAAAATGTTCAAATTTAAATCAAGCCAAATTTTTAGAGACTGAAAGATTATTAGATAAATCATTCTCAATATTGTGTTCAGGATGTTATTTGTTTCCTAGACTTTCACAACAGTAATAAATATATGAAACTGTTCAGCAGGGCTCTTCATTCCTGGCCCTGCTGATTTACCTGCATAGTTTTTGTTTCTCTGCACCAACACACCTGTTTGAATCAAGGGGTGATTAACAGGGTCCTGAAGAACAGGACGTGCTGAAGAGGTGATTCAATCATTAAATCAGGTGTGTTGAAGCAGGTAAACAGCTAAAGCACACAGGTCAGTGGCCCTCCAGGACCAGGATTAAATAATCCTGCTGTTCAGAAGACAAGCAAATATCAACATATCAAAATAATCATCAAACACTCATCTGACAGTGTTAAATACTGCAGTCAGCTTCATATGGTCTCCCTCTGACACGTCACAGTAACGATCCTCTGTGTGGTACAGTTCAGGAGTCATGTCGACCATGAGGAACATCTTCTGTTCTTGATGGACGAGTCACAGGGCTGCTCCGCGTTTCCCTGGTGGAATCTAAACCATCCTGCAAGGGTTTAAAACATATAAAAGTTAGGTCTCATAATAACTGTATTATCTACTGTATTTAACCTGGTCCTGCAAACAAGTGTAATTTGAATAACATTGTAGTTAATGTTGCTGTCAAATTGATAAACTGGCTGTAAGTGGGGAACTTGTGTAGACCACAGAACCAGAAGTATTTTGTAGTAATAGTACTATCTGAGGATACATTTTACAGGCTTTTCAAAGAAACTGGGAGGATAATTAATTTAAAGCCCTTTCATTAATTCTCAGACTTATAGTTTTCAATAAAGTGTTTTCATATTATCTATTTTTTTTCTAATAAACACAAGAGTGGTCACACAATGATTTTGGGTGTACTACACATGTATTTGTAAGAATTAAAATGATATTTAGTCAATTTGACAACACAAACAAACTGAGTGACGAGCTCATAACAGGCTAGCTAACGTAGCCACATCTGGTTAGCTTCAAACAGAGCTTGGTTTGAATGAAAAACAAAGTTCATGCCCACGGTAAATACAATACAATATAATACTTATGATCGGATAGAAACAAAGTAAAACGAGACTTACCTTGAGGACACAGCTTTCAGAGGACATTTCCACCGCTCTGGGAGCTAATGACTAACATCAGCTGTTTGGGTCCGTCACAGTTTACTACACTGAGGAAACGGATTCTGACGACCTGAAAATGTTATTTTGTCCCACCTCACCCTTAGCGGGCTCAAAATACAGATAAAAATCTACGTCAGAAAGAATTGATGCCTTTCAGTGTGTAATTATCACGATCAAATGAATTCTACCCTGGTTAAACAAACACGGAGCTTCCTACAGGGCTTGTGTGCAGCGAAGAGACAACATCCGGGTCACAACAGCTGTCAATAAATTAAATAACCAGAATCTAAAAACGAGCTCGTTATCCGTTTTCTCCATTTTCGTTTAGTGCTCAAAATCGGAAATGAGAAAACAACTCGTTATCCGATTTTTTATTTTGGTTTTTAAAACGGAAAATGGAAAATACTAGTCAGTTTTCATTTTTCCATTTTTGGTTTAAAACGGAAAAACGAACTGCCTGAAAGTACACGGACCCCTTAGCCCAGCCCTGTTTGCTTTATTTATTGAGCCGCTGGCAAAAGCCATTAGGGAGGACGAACAAATTAAAGGGGTATGGACACGGAAGGCAGAATACAAAATAGGCTTATACGCAGATGATATTTTGCTGACTCTCACAGAGCCAGAAAGGAGCCTGCCCAAACTATGGTCAAAGATGGAGAGGTTTGGAGAACTTTCTGGATATAAAATAAACATTCAAAAAACTCAGGTGATCACATACAATTATATACCCACAGCAAAAATCAAAAGTATGTCTAAATTCAATTGGAATAATAAAATAATTAAGTATTTAGGTATTAAGATCCCCAAAACACTGACAGAAATTTCTGAAGTAAATTGAAAGTTTTATATAATTTTTTAATACGTATGTCTTTTATATTAGTTGACAATGTGACTAAAGACACAAAGGGTTTAAAACCACTGATTTCATAAAAGGAGGATAACCGCTCCGTTAGGTCTACTTTTATGGCTGATATAAATAAGGCTCACATAATGTGAAGTTAATTATTTAAGGGCAGATTTCTTTGCAGTATTGGTGTTTATTATTAACTAAATTTAAACTTGTGTTTTACAGCAATGTGCACATGAGATAATAAGCTGTAAAGATAAACTTCTTTTATTCTTTTAACAGTTAACAGGAGATTTTACTGAAACATAAAGTTGTTTTTAACCTTAAACAACTAAAATGACCTTTTTGTTTCACAGAACATCCTGTTTTGAGTAAACACTGAACTTGTAACATTTGTTCTACTTTCTCTCTTTTTTACTTATTAAATGTGAATCAAAGCTCTCTTAGTCTTCATGCAAAACTACAAGAAGTTCAGCATCTCCATTCATTCAGGGCTGAATCAATTATTCATGAATGCTACTGTGGACTGTGCTGCTCTGGGATCGATACTTCAGTGAACTGATATGAGCTCCCAGTCGGGTTCATTCTGCTGCAGGTTAATGGGCCGTCAGGATTTAATCCAATGTAGGAGGTACTTCCTGGACAAAACCCTGCACCACATCCTCCTGACACACTTTATATGAGACATGAGGGCAGCAGAATATAGAAACTAGAGGAAAGTTTGCAGCGTAATGTCAAGCTTTCTGTGTTATCTACTGAAATAAAATATGAAGAGACTGAAGTGCTTGCACACACAGCATGACTAGAGCTGGGATTAAAGCAAACATGTCTGCTGTTTCAGTGACTGAAATCTAAATTTGTGACTTTAAAGTGATAATATGCAGTTTTGCTTGTTTTGGGCGCCCTCTGGTGTCCGTTTTAAATCACTGCATTAAAAAGTTACCAGAACGTTTCAGCTTCTAAACGGCAATATCTGCCTGTTGAAATGTCTCCTCAGCCTTCATAGCTTTCTACAGGAGCGGTTATTTACTCCTTCAATGAAATCAGCAGTGTTCAAGCAGGGAGAGATTGAAAAAAAGCAGGAATCATGAGCTAAAAACACTCCAGCGCTAGCATAACAGCTAGCCACATTGGGTTAACCTAACCCTCGTGAGACACGTGACTTCCTGGGTACCGTGACGGCGACGGAGATCTTGCAATCGTGGTATTCCGGATCTAATGATCTCATGATGTCACTGGATACTTTGAGTAAAGCTGTTTCTGTTGAATGTTTTTTATGGAAACCAGATTGGAATTTATCAAAAATGTTGTGTTGTTCCAGAAAAGAGACCAGCTGATCAGCCACAACTCTTTCTAAAAGTTTAGAGATATAGCTTAAAGTGCCCATGACATCGGTTTCCATGTTTTCTGACTTATCTATCATGTTGCAAAGTTGAGTTCTCACCTTAAACCTGCCAGAAAGAGCAAAAAACGGCGTCCATCTGTCTCCTAGTGCAGCCAGTGAGAAGCTCTTCCAGATTTCAGACCCAGGTTTCAAACAATTTTTTTCACTCCAGCCCGCTATGAGGTCATAGTGATCCGGACTTGCTTATATGGTCAATTCTCCTCCCACATGCACGTTCACGACAACTGGAGCGAGGCAGTGCCGCCGCCATTGCCCATAGACCGTGTAGTGTTTAGTTTCAGTTTCGTTTCTCTTTCATGCGACGGCACTGCCCCCTGCTGCAGCAGAAGTGTCAGGCTGCCAAATAAGGAGAAACCCAGCAGAACCGGAAGGCGGCGCTTTCTTCTGATCTCTGAGTTGCTCGTTAGGAAATAATTACAGCGTATTTTGAGTTATAATGGTGCAACGCTAATCTAGAGGCATCAAAGATTACACCTGTTTAATATAAAGTGATTTAAATATGGAGTCACAGGCACTTTAATTTGGAAATGGGCCTGTAGTTACCGGGTATTTGGCTGAGAGGAGTCCAGACTGGGTTTTTTAAGGATGGGTTCCAGTGGCATCACTGGCTCTAGCATCACATTTTAGGTGGGGCACAACTCATATATATATATATATTAGTGCTGTCAATCAATTAAAATAAATTAACTAATTAATCGCAAATTTGAAAGAAATTAATCGCGATTAATTGCATTTAATTGCTTCTTTTCAGAAAAAAGAAATTACATGCAGTTTACAATGTCCATCCATGAAATATGCCAAAATGTTTTTAAAAATCATTTTTAAAGCTTTTATAATTGATGAAAAAATGCATTTAAATTGCATTTCAGTTCAAAACTGTTGAAAAACAAAAATTCCTGACTAAAACTGGACAGACGCTAAATACAGTACGTTATAAATCTATTTGTTTACGTATTTTATGTACAATTTCTGAAGGGTATTGTTTTAAAATAATAATAAAAGATTTCCAACATGTGGAAACACTATGAGAGAATTGTTTTTTTCAGTGTTCAAACTGACCCACGGTCTGTTTTCAATGAGGGATCCGGGTCACTCACGTCTCTGCTGTTTAAAGACTAGTCTTAGTTTAATAGATTACTCTAACAGTAAAAACATTGAAACTAATATTTTATCTCTAGATGCAGAAAAAGCTTTTGACAGAGTAAACTGGAAATTTTATTTGCAACCCTACATAAATTTGGTTTTGGGAATTCTTTTATAAACTGGTTAAAAATCTTATACAGTTCTCCAACAGCACGTGTCAGGACAAACGACCGGACATCAGCCAGCTTCTGTCTTCAGGACCAGGCAGGGATGTCCACTCTCCCCCTCACTGTTTGCTATTTTTATTGAACCGCTAGCAGCAGCAATCAGGCAAAGTAAAGATATTAAAGGAATGAAATGTAAAGACATAGAACATAAAATCAGTCTTTATGCAGATGATGATGTATTACTGTTTCTCCAGCATTCACAATCCTCCCTCTCTCAGGTCATTGAATTGATAAACTCTTTTTCAAAAGTTTCAGATTATTCAATAAACTGGTTAAAATCTACAGTTCTTCCAATTAATTGCTCCTTTACCAACTGTCCTAATACACAGTTGCAGTCAGGGAATATTATATACTTAGGTGTTAATATATCTCCTAGACTGGCAGATTTAACTAAACTAAACCACATCCCACTCTTAAAGAAAATGGAAGATGATCTGGTCAGATGGAAATCTCTACCCATATCGCTCATGGGGAGAGTTGCTTCAATTAAAATGATGGTTTTACCAAGAATCAATTACCTATTTTCAATGATTCCAAATAAACCATCATCTGACTGGTTTAGATCTCTGGACTCGTCTATTTCTAAATTTCTTTGGAAGGATAAACCTCCACGTATTAGCCTGAAAACGCTACAGAAAACCAAAGATAGAGGAGGACTTGATCTACCCAACTTCTATCATTACTTCTAAAGCCTGGTTTATGCTTCTGCGTCGGCTACGCAAGTGAGAGACGCAGACGTATTGACGTAGGCGTTTTGCCTTCAGACTTCTCCGTTTGCGGCGGGGTGTTGCAAAGCAATTCTCCGCCGAAACAACAGAGGTCGTAGCACTGGGAGCAGTACATTAACGTTGCTGATACAATTTCCTGGATACGTAGAGAGCAAATTTTGATTGAGCTGTAACGGATTATTGTCAAAGAACAAACGATGTTGTTAAAAATAATTAAACGGGAGTGAAGGAGACAACGCGTCTGTTGAATGTCCGTTCAGTGAGGACGAGGCAGACGATGAACGAATCTGCAGCTCTAGTTCAACCTGTGAGGGACACTGATGGATTATAGAAATGTTCGTATTTCATCTGCCAGATGTTTCCTGAGCTGATCCATATCTGCTTCCATGAGATTTTACTTCTACTACTATGTTGATAACACCAGCGTCAAGCTGGAAATGATCACGGGTTGTTGGGTCGACCAATCAGAGGCGTGCGCTCTCCGTCTGGTTCGACGGAAGTTTAGAAAAGCGAGGTCTACTCCGTCCGTCCTTGCGGGCTCGTCGGAGACCCCACGCAACGACGCATAATGGCGTTGCGTACATCCGACCCGACGTAGACGCAGAAGTATAAATTAGGCTTTAGCCAACAGGCTACAATACATCTCAAGATGGCTTAAGCAGGACCCACTAGATGAGTCCTGGTTAGACGTAGAACAGACAATATGCAATAATGTAGAGATTTCAGATCTACCATTTATTAGCTCAAACATTAAACGAAATGACTGCTTTAAAAGCCCTAACATCAGCTCTTCTCTGGCAGCATGGTGGGAGTATCTGAAAATGACTGAGTCTTCACTGATTCCATGCAGGCGTACACCCATCTGGAACAATCCTGACATCCTACAAAACAACAATATGATCAACTTCTCAGACTGGAGGAGTAAAGGAATCGTATACCTGGAACATTTCTTTGAGGGAACTGATTTCATCCCATTTAACAGAATAGTCTCACAATATGGGGTTGACAGGAATAGATTTTTAGAATATCAGCAAATTAAATCTATAATAAAACATAAATTTAAGTGTAATAGAACAGAGCTACAAACACCATCAAGGGTATTAGATGTCTTTAATCTCAAATCTCCGAAGTTACTATCTATAGGTTACTGACTAAAGTAGATTATTCGATATCTCTTCCTATAGTTAAGTGGGAGGCAGACCTGTCAGTCAGTTATGACCAAAACTTCTGGTCTCAGACATGTTGAAAATCTTTTAGAATGACTAGAAACCCCAGTTTACAATTAATCCAATATAAAATCCTACATAGAGTTCACTATACAGGTCATCGGATGTTCAGGATGGGTTATGCACCATCTGAAATTTGCACAAGCTGCACAGACAACACTCCTGACACCTATATTCATGCACTTTGGTTTTGTCCACCTGTGCAGAGATTTTGGTCTCTGAAGTGTCTGAAATGTAATATTCCAGCTTCCCCTCCAGTTTGCTTACTGGGAGATTTAGATGATGTCATCACAGAGATTAATTGAGCTCACATGGTTCTACCTGCCCTATTTATCGCTAAGAAAACGATCCTCATAAACTGGAAAAATAAAAATAATCTTAGTTTGAACCAGTAAAAGTCTGTTGTTGGACTATATTAACCTTGAGACAACCTCTGCCTCCGCTCCCAAAAAATCTCTCTGGGCAACTNGGGGGGGGGTTCTGGGCTTTGTCCCCCGGGGCGGTGTGGGGGGGTGTCTGGGTTTTGGGCATCTGGGGGTTGCCTGGGGCTGGGCTCCTTGGGGGGTCTGACGTAGGGCTGCGTCTCCTGCCGGGGTGGCGTTTTGGCTGCCTTGGGGTGTCCCTCTGAGTCTGGGGTGCTCTGCGGCGGTGGCTGCAGGCTCCCTGGGAGGGCTTGTCCCCCCAGTCTTGCCTCCCCATCCCCGGATTTTTCCCTCCCTCTGCTCCGTCACGTCACCACACACACAGGGCTTTGGGTCACGGGTACGTCATGGGTGTGGAACACCATCTCTGCAGTCCTGTGGCAGCCTGTGGCCCAATTTTATTGCACAATTTAAACACTTCCACCCCAGACATTCTTACATTATGCATCTAGGGTCTTTGGAGAAATTACACCCAGTAATACCCGGGCGGGAGGGAGGTCTAGCTGGCTAACCTCTCCTCCGGTGTCATTACCCATCTCCACGCATTTAGACACATAGGATCCAGGGCGGGGGATGGCGGGCCGCCCCCCACTCTTTTTAAAAGCATCTTACTACAACACGCATCAACACCACATTGGAGCAGGTGGGGGGAGACTTGGGGTATTCACACACCCCTGTTCTCCTGGGTCTCGGGTCTCTGGCTCCAGCTAGATCTACCCTGGATGGCCGGCTGCAGGCGGTGCCTGTGAGCTCCTAGCCGCGACCCCCCAGGGGCTCTAGCACGGCGACTGCCGGGGGGCCCACGTGGGGTGAGCCTCTGCACCCTCTGGGGGAGAGTTTAGCGGATGCCCTGACGGCGATCTCCCTGGGGTGTCCGTGCCCTTGGTGGCCTCTGGACGTCTGGGGCCTGGACCTCCTCCGCGTCCTCCATGGGCCTTGGAGAAACCTTACATAAACAAGCGCGCATATATACACACAAGTGATCACAAGGTGTTCACATAAAGACGGACTCCGGTGTTTTCAGACACATTGACTTGGGCTGTGGTTGACACTGAACTCTCTTGAACTGGTGTATACGTATACATTTGAAGAATATCACAACTGTTGTGTATTCGTATGCTGTTTGTTGCTGTTGTATCTTTTCTCCCTGTTTTGTTTGCTTGTTTGTGCTTTATTTGCAGGTCTAGAAGTGGATTCTTCACGTCTCTTGTTCTCTTCTTTTTCTGTTCACTTTCTCCCCCATCCCTCTTTCTGTACCCTTCCCTTCACTTTCAGGCTCCGTGTCCAATCAACCATAAAAATATTCTAATAAAGATTTGGGGGGTTATATTTAAACAAAAATCAGGAGGAGTTTTATAGCAGTGGCTGTAACCTCT
>SSNR01000857.1:31910-55052 GCA_006937965.1 Callopanchax toddi | reverse complement strand
CTGGATGGGTGGGCCGGCGATCTCCCTGCCCTGGGTGGTTTTGGGGAACGGGGGTGCTTACTGGGGCCAGCGGGGGAGCTGGCTCCCTGGGAGGGCTTGTCCCCCCAGTCTTGCCTCCCCATCCCCGGATTTTTCCCTCCCTCTGCTCCGTCACGTCACCACACACACAGGGCTTTGGGTCACGGGTACGTCATGGGTGTGGAACACCATCTCTGCAGTCCTGTGGCAGCCTGTGGCCCAATTTTATTGCACAATTTAAACACTTCCACCCCAGACATTCTTACATTATGCATCTAGGGTCTTTGGAGAAATTACACCCAGTAATACCCGGGCGGGAGGGAGGTCTAGCTGGCTAACCTCTCCTCCGGTGTCATTACCCATCTCCACGCATTTAGACACATAGGATCCAGGGCGGGGGATGGCGGGCCGCCCCCCACTCTTTTTAAAAGCATCTTACTACAACACGCATCAACACCACATTGGAGCAGGTGGGGGGAGACTTGGGGTATTCACACACCCCTGTTCTCCTGGGTCTCGGGTCTCTGGCTCCAGCTAGATCTACCCTGGATGGCCGGCTGCAGGCGGTGCCTGTGAGCTCCTAGCCGCGACCCCCCAGGGGCTCTAGCACGGCGACTGCCGGGGGGCCCACGTGGGGTGAGCCTCTGCACCCTCTGGGGGAGAGTTTAGCGGATGCCCTGACGGCGATCTCCCTGGGGTGTCCGTGCCCTTGGTGGCCTCTGGACGTCTGGGGCCTGGACCTCCTCCGCGTCCTCCATGGGCCTTGGAGAAACCTTACATAAACAAGCGCGCATATATACACACAAGTGATCACAAGGTGTTCACATAAAGACGGACTCCGGTGTTTTCAGACACATTGACTTGGGCTGTGGTTGACACTGAACTCTCTTGAACTGGTGTATACGTATACATTTGAAGAATATCACAACTGTTGTGTATTCGTATGCTGTTTGTTGCTGTTGTATCTTTTCTCCCTGTTTTGTTTGCTTGTTTGTGCTTTATTTGCAGGTCTAGAAGTGGATTCTTCACGTCTCTTGTTCTCTTCTTTTTCTGTTCACTTTCTCCCCCATCCCTCTTTCTGTACCCTTCCCTTCACTTTCAGGCTCCGTGTCCAATCAACCATAAAAATATTCTAATAAAGATTTGGGGGGTTATATTTAAACAAAAATCAGGAGGAGTTTTATAGCAGTGGCTGTAACCTCTCACCTGAAACAGCAACACTGTTGTGTTTGTTTTTGGCACTCAGACATTATTCTGTTTGCTCCACAGCCGGACAGGACACGGGGTAAAAAAAAAAAGACTAGTCTGGGAATGGGATTGCCTCGGTCCGGTACTGGTTTTACTTTTCAGATAAGGGTAGGGTCTGGGTTTTACCAAGCCAACTGACACCTCCGTCCGCTCGGACCTCGGTGTCAGACCGGGACTACTGGACCCGTAACACCTGCTCAGTGCTGAACTGAACCGAACTGGACCATACATAGAAGGAGCAGGAATAAACCTTAAAGGCTAGAGACCGTCCAGTTTCACCGCCGATTACTTTGGTTTTCACGGTGGAAGGAGCGGAGAGTTGAGTTTGTTTACCGGGGAGACAGTTGAAGAATGTGACCTGATGAGATCGGAGGAGCGGATGGGAGGGAGGAAAAGGGCTGCGACGGGAGCTGCAGGAAATCTTGTCTCCGCCTTGCTTCAAACACAAGTTGCGTTAATTTTGTTAATTTTTTTAACGCGTTATGTCTTCCAAATTAATTAACACAATTAACGCGCTAAATCTGACAGTATATATACACATATATATACACATATACATATATACACATATATATATATATATGTGTATATATACACATATATATGCAATTTAGAAATGCAATTTAATCTAAATCTAATTTAAGAAAACAAGCATTTTATACATGAAATTGCAAATAAAGCTTCACTCACTAGCGTTGTTCATTTCTTTAAATGAAAAGTTGCAAATCATTTTTAAAAATCTACTTTGAATTGTCTTTTTTTCCTAGCTAAAACTAACTAACTTAACTTAACTAGCCAAACAACACTAGATGGAGAAGCTCTGCTTTCCCACAGACCGTGAAGGTAATGTCACGTGTGATATTTCAATGTTTTAATTGGATGGTCTGCATTTGGAGCCCAGAGCTCCGTGCTCCGTGGGTGTCTATTGAGAGCGTGTTGCGCATGCGCACATTGATGTTCAGATGCTCGTCTTTTAAACAGGCTATGAGGGGGTCGCTCATCGCCAGAATTTCAAGAGGATTTAACCTCCTTAGCTTGTCAGTATCAAAGCAAAGACTT
This sequence comes from Callopanchax toddi, assembly GCA_006937965.1. NCBI lineage: Eukaryota > Metazoa > Chordata > Actinopteri > Cyprinodontiformes > Nothobranchiidae > Callopanchax > Callopanchax toddi. The sequence continues at coordinate 52,727 of SSNR01000857.1, read as the reverse complement.
AGATATGATTACACAAATATTTATAACAGAATATCTTGGTAACAGAATGGGTTTTTATGCAGTATTAGTCTAAAAACGAACTATTCTTTCCCACTGATCCCCACAACGCCATCTGGTGGCTGGTGGGGCCGTGACCCAACGGCCCTACATGCCTACACGCCACTGATGGGTTCAATAACAACATGTTTAAAGATGGAGGGGACAGAGCCGGTTTGGAGCGATAGATTAATAAAATCCACAATGCATGGGCCAACTAGATCAAAAGCTTTCAGAAGCAAAGAGGTTGGGAGAATATCAACAGGGCTTGAAGTTGGTTTCATGTTTTTAAGAATGAAACAGATGTCCTGAAAATTAACAGGTGTAAAAAAGGAGCAGGTATGGAAAGGAAGTGGGTGGGTGGGAGAATAGGGAGCAGATAGGGGTGAGAAATTTGACCTGATGTTTCTAATTTTGTTCTCAAAGAATGAAAGGAAGTTGTTACAATCAGACCTTGAGAACACAGGGATTTGGGGCGTGCTGGGTGAAACTATCCGATCGTGTCAAACAGAACTTTGGAGTTGTTTTTATTTGAGGAGATCAGTTGAGAAAAGAAAACAGCTCTAGAGCTTTTTACCATGTCATTTAAAGATTTTATCAATTCCTTAAGGTGCAGCCTGTGAACGTCCATCTTTGTTGTTTTCCAAAGCCTCTCAGCTTGATGGCATGTTCTTCTGAGATTATAAATATTTTCATTCATCCAGGGACTGTTGCTTCTATAAGATACTGCTGTTTGTTTAACTGGAGCTACTTTATCTAACACTGCTGATTAAATGACTGGATGAAGGAGTTTGCATCTTCAACATGAACTAAGTTTCTATCAAACATTACAGAAAAACCATCAACTGCTGACTGATTAATGATGCGTCTTTCTGAACTCAGTTTGTGAGGGACAGGATCAACATTAGACTGAATCATAAAGAAAACACAGCTGTGGTCACTCATGTAGTGAAATAAACAGTTTGAGTTTATTATACACACCTTCTGTGAATTATTCAGACTACTTAAGGATTTATGAGGCTTCTCTGCACCTGATACCTTTTTCTTATAGCTGGAATTAATTCGACAGGAAAGACTAGGTTCATCTTTTAGCAGTGAGTTAACTTACATACCTTTTTGTTGATGAATGGAATTCGGAGTCATGAATAAAATCTTTGTGGAATTTTATTACAAAAGCTGACGACAGTACAAACATTTAACAGTGAGGTAAGAAAGGAGAAAGCTGGTCAACACGATGGTATTGTGTTCTAAATTGAATCTTTAAAATAAAGTTTTAATGATCTGAGCCTGTGATGTTTAGGCTAGGGGCATTTTATCTTAATTTAGTTTAGTTTGGAGAGGAGGAGTTACTTGGATCAGTTACTAGTTTGAATGAGCTAAAGTTGTTAGCTCTTATCAAAGTAGGGCCTTATATCAGATCATGGGTTTTACTTGTACCAGAGCGGTCCCGTGGATCCAGCCGGTGCTGACTTGCCTCGTCGAGGTGGAAGCCGACCCCAGCCGAGGAGAGACGTCTGCACGAGGAGGTAGTTCGCCGAACGGGCAAACCGGGTGGTCCTGAGATTCGGGGTAGCAAGAGGATTCAGTCCATGATCCATGATGACAGGAGGAGTGTGAGGCTCATGTTGAGTTGAAGGGAAAACAGCGTGTTTTCTCTTCAGGAGCCAGAGGTGAGATCGGCCGTGAGGGTTGAGAGGCTGATCCCCAGGAGGAGGTCAGCTGTGTAGAGGTTTGACAGCTGACGTCTTGTCTGGTTAGTGCTCTTACCAGAACTGAGAACTTCCGGGAGGAAGCACAGTTAAGAGGAAGTCTGAGAGCAACATGGACGAATGAAAGGGGTTCTATCAAGTCACATGGCTCGGATCTTTAAAGCTGTAGTTTATCTTATTGAATAAGTAAATATGAGTAATAAAGTTGAATTAACCTTTTAGCAAAGTATGTATATGAAATAATACTGAAGCTGGATCAAACATTCAAAATACTGTGGAAGAAAATGCATTAATCATATTAAAGACATTTCTGAACAGTTTAATTAAAGTAGTGTCCTTTAGAAGGAGACACTGAAGAGTCTTTGAGCTATTATAACTAAAGAGAGTCTAGTGGAGGTCTTCCAGCCTGACCCAACCCTTAGAAGAATGTTGATTCAGGTTAAAACATAATAAACAGTCATTTAAATCCAAGTTATTGGGAAAAATATGGATTATTGTTTGTGATGGTTAAGGGGTCAGAGTTCAGAGGTTATAGCATATTTGATAGTGCTACACTCACATGAACCTCTTCAATATGTAACTGGTTGATGTTTAGTCCCAGAGAGAAAACTAAATCCAAATTGTGACCCATATTATGGGTTGGTCCTGATGTTCAAAGTTAAAAGAATCAGTGATGGATAAGAAATCAGCTGCTGTGTTACACTCAGGGTTATCAATGTGAAAGTTAAAGTCACCCAGAATTAAAACCGTTTCCAGCTTAATCATGGATGATAAGAAATCTGAAAATTCAGAGAGAAAAGGGCCAGCTGGTCCAGGAGGTCTGTAAATTAAAACACAGTAAAATACTTCTTGTAACCCTACTTTGATGACCTGACATTCAAAAGTAGTGAAACAGCCACTGTTGATCAGACTACAGGCATGTTTGTCCTTAAAGACCACAGCGAGACCTCCACCACGGCGTGAGGGGCGTGGTGTGGTAAACACAGAGCAACCTGGAGGACAGATTTCATTAGAATGGACAAAGTTACCATCTTGTTCCCATGTTTCAACTAGAAAAAAGACATCTAGGCACTGCTGGGTGAAAAGGTCATTTAAGATAAAAGATTTGTTAGAAATGGATCTGGCATTTAACAGGGCACACTGAACTGAAGGATGCAGGTCATTTTTCTTCTTTGTTACTTGGAGGTGGATGGGTCGTAAACACCTGTTGAGTTTCCGGGCTCTCTGATCAGAGTGATTAGGGCAGCGGGTTGATAAATAGACTGGAATAGGAAAATGTTCTGGTTTGAGAGCCGAGGAGGAAACTGTGGGGACAGAGACTCTGGGAAGAGACCTAGATGATGGTTGAATTGGTGGAGGACATTAAGGGGCGACGATGGCTGAAGAAGTGTAGATGACTCGGATGTAAACAGTCATGTCTGTGTAGAGGAGTCCACCATAGATATACATCTATAGGACTGCACAGCGTACCTGATGTTAGCGGTCAGCATGCCGGTTTGGGTGAACACCATCTCGCCTGAAAAAGGAAAAACGCTTCCAAAACAGATTAAAGTTGTCAATATAGCCAATATTGAAGGACCTGCAGGCAGACTGAAGCCAGGTGTGGAGAGAGAGGAGACGGCTGAAACTTTCATCTCCACCAGAAACTGTGGGAATCGGGCCGGAGATGAAGACAGACATTCCACTGCTCTTCTGGATCTCCAGCAGCTGGTAAAAATGCTGTAATGTGACAACAGACTGCCGACGGGAGACATCGTTGGATCCAACATGAATGATCACTCTTCTGACTGAAGTCGGGACGGAGTACAGCAGACTTGGAAGTTTCTCCAGAATATCTTGAACGGTGGCCGATGGAAAACATTTTGTGATGACGTTGAAGAAGCGGACGTTCCTGATTATTGAGTCACCAACCAGCAGAGTGGTTGGGGAGAACAGTGGACGAGGCGAAGAGGGTTCTGGGTTTGATGTTTCTGGGTTTGTGATCCTGCGGGGCCGAGGAACTGGAGGGCTGGAGCTGGAGGGGCCCTGCTCCTGAGCCAGGGCAGGAGGTCCAGCGGAGTGTCGATGCACAGCTTCCTTCAGTGTTTTGCGTCGGGCAGTAGAAGTTGAGGTCCGGGGGGTGGAGAGATGGTGGAGGCTGCTTCTTACGAACTACAGGCTCCAGACACACAGCTGCTGCTCCACCAGCTGATCCTCTGTCCTCCTCACCTCCTTCCACAGGCTGTGGTGATTGAATGGGAGGAAGGGGCTCAGAGATGACAGCTGATTCTTCCTCATCCAGTACAGAGAAGCGGTTAGACAGGTTGAGGTCAGGTGGGGCGCTGGAAACAACAGGAAGGGACCTCTTTCGGCCAGGTACCACAACCTCTGACCAAGATGAAGTCGGGTCTGGAGTTAGCGGGAGTTGAAGTCCATCTGGTTCGTAGTTCATACAGTTTTTACTCTGAAATATAAAAACTGTCTCCAGAGTTTGGAGTTGAATTAATTGATTTGGTTGTTGTCCAGAACAAGTGACATTCATCATTCAGCTCCGTGGAGTGATAATGTGAACAGCATTAAATATTCAGTTAAGAGGAAGTCAAGTGTTTCTACAGCATCTGTGATGTCAGAAGTTTATTGATGACTATTCTTAATCTGCTGGTGCTGAACTGATAGAAGAACACATTCTAAACTACTGGGAGTCATATTATTAGTCTGATAGTCTCTTTGTTTCATGAATTATAGATCTCCCAAAATTCAGAGAGACATGTGTGCATGACATCATGTTGACTGATGAGTCCTTTCAGCTGCACTTGCTGGAAGTTTAAACTGGGAGGCCCAAAGGTCAATCAGTCAATAAAGCTTGGTTGTTTCCTGTATTTGGGTCAATCATTAATTTGAGTCGTTCCACAAAACCTCGTAGTAATCTTCAGAATCAATCTTCTGTTTTTTGCAGTGTTTCATCCTCCACAGACAGTCTTAAACAGATTGAAACTTTCCTATAAAAGGCACTTTGATGCTTTAAGTCCAGCTTTGCCCTAATGAAGTTAAAACAACGCAAACAGAAAAATAATTCACTTCATGAAAAAGCACTCAGGCTGCTCTGGTTATCTGCTATTATGTTCTCCTTCTCTACTTGTCAATGAATGAATGAAAAAATGAATGAATGAATCTTTATTTCGAACAATTTTGAACAAGTTAACAAAAATAAAATATACAGTTATTATAGACATTAAAAGATAAAAAAATATAACAATCACACACACAAAAAGAAAAACTGTCCTTTTCAGTTCGAAATGGAGTAGGAGGAAGCTAATGCTTTTTAAATCATACCCCCATCTTATTCTTCTATTATATTCAATACAATTTTATATCATGTGCAAAATTAGAGATAAACAAAATGAATTTAAAAAATAAATTAGATAAAAATAAAGTAAAATAAAAAAAATTGAAATAAAAATAAAACAGAAAAATAGTAGCATTCAAAAAACTTACTTTTTTCTTACTTTTCAATAAACGTGTAAAGAGGATAAAAAAGACAGAGAGGAGGACGACTCACTGCTATTAAACAGAGACCACCCTCGCCTCGTCCTCACACACACACAAACACACACACACACACACACACACCCCTCTGCCCACTCCACCTTCCTTCATTCAGACCCAGCCCTGCATGGTGGAGAGGAAACTGATGCTCCCTCAGGGGACTTGGCATCATAATTATATAGGAAGCAGAAGAGTCTGCCGTCTGTTAGAGGACAGATCTACTGCAGGCTTCTCGCTCACACACAGGGAACAACCAGAGACAACATGAAGCTCTGCTACTGTTAAGAAGGTAAGATCATTCATCTTTACACGGTTCAGGGAGTACTGACCGTCTGCTCACTATGATTTAAACAGGTGACGTAGAAACAGTTTAGAAAAGTTTTCCCTGAATCTGAATGAGCCAGAAACACAAAACAAAAACATCTAGATGGATACTAGAGGTTTTGTGGAAAGTAATCATTTTTTTCTGTATTTGATTGCACACTTTTAGTGATTTGTTTTGATGAATACACATTTTAAGGTTTATAGTTAGATTTGAGGGTTGATTTGAGTTGGAGTGCTCTAGAACCTTTTAAGTTCTGTCTAAAAATAGATTTGAAGATAGAATGGTAGGTGTAGAGCAAAGCTCTTGATAACCCTTATGTTATATTTATCTATTAATTTAAAGAGTTATTTATGTGTGTCAGAAAAACCATGAAGGGACTATTTTATGCTCATTTACCAGCTGATAGTTTAATTTTGAGAGTATGCTTTAATAGATGTTAAATGCACAAGACAACATTTTTGCAACATAATGTTGTTGCGCCCGTTTTCATCTTTCTATACAAAAAGCTATTTTGCAGGTGTTAAATTTTGAGGTTACTATTTCACTGGAAAAACAATCAGAAAACATGGATTATTATCTAAATTATTGCACCACAATAATTTAGTTTCTACAGCTCAAGTCTATCTGTTGAGTCTAATGTTTCCTGTCACTTTATCCTATCTGTTAAGCAGACTAAAGAGGGGAACGTCTGGAAACCAAGTGAGCTTTTCAAAATCCATGCCTGGAATAAGAATCCATATCCTGATGAGGAGATGTCACAGATGTAGAGGTTAGGAAAAAAATTGAGAACAAAATCAAGATATTTCAGTCATTTCCTCCATCAATCATCAAGGAGATTCACTGGTACAAAGTGGACAAGCTTACTGTGCTGAGAAGGAAACAGTGTCATGTTGAAAGTGCATTATTATGTTTTACAGAGACGTGGCTGCAGGAAAAAATCCAGATGAAAGATTTCCTGTTTGGTTTACAGATTTACAGAAATCATCTGAGTTGTGTTACTGTTAAAACCTTTATATTTCCACCTTTTTTAATAATAGATTTAACTTCACAGGTAGCTTAACCATTGCACTGTCTTTATTTTTGGAGTTTTCTAGTTATTTTCAGGTCAGTTTGACCCCTAAGACAGCATGAGGGTTAAACCACATTAAGCTATAAATTATTTTAAATACACAATTCAGCCTAGTTTTTAATTATAAAACATGTTTAAATGTTTTACAGAGCAGGAAGATAAAGCAGACATGTCTGAGAAGAAACCACGAGGAGCAGACCCTTGTCCTAAATCTGGCCTCCGCAGCTGGAGTGCAGACAGCTACATCTGGCGGGGGAAGAAGCGCTCCCGCAGCTCTCGCAACAGGTCAAGTCCCGGTGGACAGGAAGCAGATGGTACAGAAGAGCTGGGTGTGCGTTCCACATCCTGCTCCAGGCAGCGCAGAGAGAGGAAGTGCAGCTGCAGCGCTCTCGGGGACTCTTTGATGGCTGCAGACTTTGACGGAGTGTGTCGGAAGGCCTTGTCCCGGCGCTCTCTTCGGCAGAAGTTTCAGGATGCTGTGGGTCAGTGTTTTCCTCTGCGCTCCCACCATCACCACCATTACCACCACCCACCTGGTTCCTCGAGACCTTTCTCTGTGCTTTTCTGGTCCAAACGTAAGATCCACGTCTCAGAACTCATGCAGGACAAGTGTCCGTTCTCACCCAAGTCTGAATTGTCCAAATGCTGGCATCTTATAAAAAACCAAATTGCTCACCCAAGTGCCCTGAAAGACACAGAGGCTCCTTTGAAGCCCACTATCTCCTTATCTACCTCCCCACCACAAACACCCATCTCCTGGGAGGACATCTGCTCCTTGCCTGGGCCTGGAACTGCCCCTCTGGATGAGTGGGACCCTTCATGTAGACATGGGGGTGCAGATACCAGCTGTGACAACACTGACTACATCCTGGTCCCTGATCTCCTCCAGATCAACAACAGTCCATGTTACTGGGGTGTGTTGAACCGTTTTGAAGCTGAGGAGCTGCTGGACGGCCAGCCAGAGGGAACGTTTCTGCTCCGAGACTCGGCCCAGGATGAGTTTCTCTTCTCAGTCAGCTTTCGTCGCTACAGCCGTTCTTTGCATGCACGCATTGAGCAGAATGGCAAGCGTTTCAGCTTTGATGTGCGTGACCCGTGTATGTACCGAGACCCCAGTGTGACAGGCCTGCTGAGGCACTACAGCGACCCAGCCACCTGTCTCTTCTTTGAGCCCCTGCTCTCCAGGCCACTGCCACGGACCTTCCCTTTCAATCTTCAGCACCTTTGCAGAGCTGTGATCTGTAGCTGCACCACCTACCATGGAATAGACAACCTGCCGCTGCCACCTCAGCTCAGGGAATACCTCAGACAATACCACGTTAGGTGTGATGGGGCCTGTGCTGTATGAACATCCACAGCAGGAATCAAACAGACCTAGAGACATTTTCAGGGTTCTTAGTTGTCAGAATGTTACTGATCTTGAAATGAAGCAACCAAACAAAGAGGGGTTCAGTTTTAATTCCCCACACTTCTGTCCTCGTCATACTAAAATAGGATGTCCTGGAGGTTTTTAAACAAAACAAAAAAAGCACAGTTGACTCTGACATGTAACATCAGCTTTACTGTCCTCAGTAAAACAAAAAAAAACTTCCTCCTCTGACTTTCAAATTTAAAACTCACTAAAATCACTATATAGACTGCACCTTTTAGACTTCCTCGGGTATTTCATAGAATTAACATTTGGGTACTTTAGATCTCTTTGAAACTTTTAGTATTGTTCCCATCTTTTCAATTGAACTTGAACGTCTTAAACACTTTAATCCTCCTCTACTGATGACTTTATCTTTAACTCTTGGATGCCAAATGTGTCCTATCTGATAGTCTATGATTCTAAAACTTCGATCTCTTCATAAGGATTAGTGTGTTTCTCAGAAACCTGCCTTCATCAAATTTCATGCGTCTTCTCTTGTGGAAGACTGAAGTACTGCAGGGGGAAAATGCCAATTTTATTTACATAATACATTAAAGGTGTGGTTTACTCAAAAACCATTTATTTCAGGTTTTCATGGATTATAATAGATCCCCCCGAGCCTGTCATGTAGGCCGAAAATGAAGACTCTCTGTTCCCTGGTTATTTAAAAAAAAAAAACAGATTTTCTCAAAGAACTTCCTTGCAAGCTCTGTTTATGCAAATCCACGTTGTGATGTCACAACGCAAATTTGCATACTGCATCTAGCCCATGTTGGCTAGGCCCACCCCACAGAAAGGCCTGGCAGGCTAGGCTTGATAGCATGAAAGCTAATGCGTGGGTTTTGCTCTGCAGACTTTCCACATTTGTAGTCTGGCTTGCCAGGCTAGAGCCTTGGGAGCCTGATTGTCTATTAAAAAATATATTATTTTATTTTACTTTCAAGAATATTCTCAAGGTCAAGGTACAATAACCCAAAAACATAAATAAATAGACCTGATATCTAATGTTTATATACATAGAAACAATGCATGAAAGCACTTGTGGTGCAGCAGCTTAAGACATGGGATATAGATCTTGGGGTTTTGGGTTCAACTCCTAGTTATGTTTTTCAACCTTAACTTTATCTACATAAAGTCTGGCTGCCATGTTAGTTTACCATCACATTCAGTTTCAAATACCTACAGCCAATCAGAAGCGAGGGCTGTGCATATCATTAATACTGATAAGAATCCTGCAGTTTCAAACTCAGGTGTAAAACGGCAAACTTCTAAAGCTTATATTATAAGCATCAAAGCTTCTTTCTTTATAAAAATTACACAGATAGCATTGAATTACACTAGAGAACAATGCAAAACTATGAAATAACCCAGAAAACCACTCCTTTAAAATAAATTATTCTAAAATTGTTATTTTAGCATCTTCCTATAAACATTCTTTTTTAACAAATATAACTTTCAGATTTGTTTTTATGTATCAGACTTAAAGGACTTTTACATGATTTTTCTCATTTTTGGGTTGTGTGGAGTTGTTATGAGTAGTTAGTATCTTACATGCAGTAAATATCTTTAGATATCCTCTCATCTCCACAGAAAAGGTGCTGACAACTTTATTACAGGGATTACAGGAGAAATAAAGACACACTGTCTGTCTGTGGCAGAATGCATCAACCAGTATCCATCAGAAACACAATGTATATGTGAAAATATTTTATACTCTGTTGGGTTTTTATTTATATATATAATTTTTCCAGGTTTCCATGGTTTTTGATGGTAAAAATGTGACACTCCTGCTCTTAGTTCTTTCCTCCTTGATTTTCAATTCGGTCTACTATTGGTAAGATACTAATTGCTCATAAACATTTCACAGAAACAGATTTTTATAGGAACTATTCCTTTAAGTCTGGATAAAATAAAAAAAGCTGCCTTTATCTGATCCTGTCCCTCAGGTTACTGTTGAATTGATTTCATTCTGTTCTTCAGCCACACGATGGCACCACAGCTACACCAGTCAAGATCTGCTCTGAATTCCTCTCATGCTCTGAACGCTCATCTGTACATGAATACTTTTGCATTCATTGTGCTTTGTGTTTATCTCAATACTATTTTTGAGAAACTATAACTAAAAGACAGTTCTGTACACAGTGAAACAGTAAAACCCTCAAAGTATTGGAATTTCAGACTCCTTTCTGCACATATTGTATTCACCTCACTGATACACAAACCAATAAATACCATTTACACTGCCAGTGTAGTTTGATTTTTCTCTCAGGTTTCTGCCATCTCTGGGTTGTTTGACGGCTTTATGTGGATCACGTTCATCCACGCCTGCTTCTGCTGCTGCAAACAAGCTAATGTTATGGAAAAGGTTGATTTGAAGCATCACTGAAAACAATTCATTCCACTCTCTGCAAAGGACACCTCTAAATGCCAGAATCAATAGAAAAATAAAGACAGCTGATTCATGTGATGTTCAGCCGTCCTGCAAAAAGAGAAATGTGAAATATGAATTTTAGGGTTGGAAGACCCAGGATTTGACATAGATTATATTGTGTGAGTAAGATTACAGAACGTTATCAGTTAATGATTTTATTTTGAATTCTACATATTTGGAGCCAAGGGCGTAGATTTGCTCTTGTCATTGGTGGGGACCAGGACGAGGTAGGGGGTGGGAGAGTGTTTGTGAGGGGGTTGCATGCGCTGCAGAATAAAGCGATATGTACTGTAATGCTGGTCCCAATGTTAATATCACCGGAAAAATGCCTGATGGTCCACCCAGACTCAGAGCAGATGCCGTAGGTATAAACGGCTCTGTGCACGGTGGCACAGGCCAGTCGATCCAGACACGTACGCCTCCTTCCCCTGGACACAGGTCCATGCACAGCAACACAGGTAGTACAAAGCAGTTAATTATCTTGTGACTTCTTCGTGACACACACCCACCCTCTCGTGGCGGTTTTGTGACATTACAACAAACAGTAATTACAGTGCTTTTATATATAAAAAAGCTTAAAACAGTAAAATAAAGAACACAATCTCTAATGTAAAACCATTATTTAACCATACTTAGGATATGTTAAAGGGCCCATGGCATGGTTTTCCGTGTTTTCTGACTTATCTATCATGTTGCAACGTTGAGTTCTCACCTTAAACATGCCAGAAAGTGCAAAAAATGGCGTATATCTGTCTCCTAGTACAGCCAGTGAGAAGCTCTTCAAGATTTCAGACCTAGGTTTCAAACCGTTTTTTTCACTCCAGCCTGCTATGAGGTCATAGTGATCCGGACTTGCTTATAGGGTAAATTCTCTGCCCACATGCACGTTCACGACACCTGGAGCGAGGAGAACGCCAGTGCTGCTGCTGCCATTGGCCATAGACTATGTAGCACAGACACAGAGTTATCCTCTCGTGTTTCTCTTTTCTCTTAGCGAGTGTTAATTTCACTTTCATTTCACTTTCACGCACGGCACTGCCCCCTACTGCAGCAGAAGTGTCAGGCTGCCAAATAAGGAGAAACCCAGCAGAACCGGAAGGTGGCACAGTTTTCTGATCTCTGAGTTGCTCGTTAGGAAATAATTACAGCATATTTTGAGTTATAATGGGTGCAACACTAATCTAGAGGCATCAAAAATTAAATCTGTTTAATATAAAGTGATTTAAATATCGTGCCATGGGCCCTTTAAAATACAATAAAATAATCAAGTCAAAAATTTTTGCAAGCAGCTAGCTAATGAAGTGAGATGTATTCAGCTGGGATGGTAGTACAAAGCAGTAGGGATGTAACGATTCACTCAAGCCACGATTCGATTCGATTCTCGATTTTCTCCCGATTTTCAATTTTTTACGATTTTTTTCAACAAAATTTATTTATTTTATGGGCAAATAAATTTTTTTTCTTTACAATTAGCCCTTTAGTCCTTGTTTCAAATTGTAATTTCCTATTGTATTACTGGAAACAAGGGAAGGCCAAAATGCTGCCACACTGTTGACTTCTAATTGACTGGAGCATCAGCTATCTTGAAGCTGCTTGTCTCTGTTCTGAATGGTTAGCAGCACTTTGTCACCACTGTGTGTGATGGTTGAAATGTCCTCATTATTGTTTAAACTTCAAATGTATTTGTCAGTATGTATAGTTTAATAGGTATTAAGGGAAATGTGTTCATTACTGTTTACATTACCAATGTTTGTCAGTAGTTTTTAGCCAAATACTAGATGTAGTTTTGTTAAACAGATGTTAATGTTGATTCTGATTTAGTAGCTGTAGTAATGACATGTGACCAGCAGGGGACGTCTAGCGCTAGAGAGCTAGTGAGCACGTTTGTGCAGTAGAGGAAGTAACTCCGTGTTTATATTATATATTTTTATACTCTCCTTTTTAGGTTTGACTTATCCATAAGAACACCTGTAGTGTCATGTAACTTTAACAGAAAGTTCATGAATGCATTCAGTTGTTGATCCGGTTTTGATTCAGCTTTTTTGTGGTTGTTGAACGAAGTTTAGCCACAGTTAGCCGCTAGCTGATAGCCAATGACGTTAACTAGTTGAAAAGATAATCGAACTGGTATTTTATGTTTCTTTATGATCACTCTGTATGTATTTAAGTTGAATTAAGTCGTTTAATACACGTCTGAGTGAAAGTAAGGTGTCTGTGGTTCTTTTATCGTTTACTCCCCTTTTCAGAGCTTTTCCATGTACGTAGTACGTCAGGCTGTTGTGAATCGATTTTTCTTTTTTCTACATCGACTCATATTTAAACTTGTTTTCACCAGTTTTAAATCGATTTTCGAAGCATCATTACATCCCTACAAAGCAGTGAACTATTTTGTGACTTTTTGGTCTTTGGTTTCTGTTTCTGCTGACACACATCCGCCCTCTTTTGGCAATTTTGTGACATTACAACAAGCATTATTTACAGTGCTGTTAGTTGAAAAACCTTGGTATCTATCGCCCTCTTGTGGTAATAAGTTGAAACTACAACAAACCTTGAAAAATAAACAGCAAATTAAAGAACACCATCTATAATCTAAAACTATTCAACCATACTTAGGATATGTCAAATTGGTGGTGGGCATAGATAAAAAAAAATTTTTTAATATAGATTAATTCTGAAATTAATCTAGATTAAAATGGCTCATTTGAATTCTGCCAAAGGGTTCATAATACCGATGTGAATGAGCATGAGGCTGAAGAATTGTGATACTTCAAGTCTAAAGTTTAAACAGAGGCAGCAGCTGAACTTGACTCTCCCTGATCCACTGTTTGGATCAGCTGTTACTAACCTAACAAGAAATACTAAACCTGTCAGAACTTCCCTCAGAAACCCAGACCTGAGTCACGAACCAGAACCACCAGATCAGATATCTGAGCTCATTTTAACAACCTAGTCTGATGGTTGATCAAGTTATCAGGGTGAAACATTAACACTAAAACACATTGATCTGTCATCAGAGGTCTGTCTCCTTTAACTTTACAGCTGTTTTCTAAGGCTCACTCTGTTTTAATAGTTTTACTGTAGAAACCTTCTCGTCTCCTGACAGTAAAGGATTATATTTAGTTTACAGATGACCTGATTAAAGCATCAACTCTCTTTTTTTTACCACATCAAATAACTTTAAACTGATTTTTTTTTCACCTGTCAAAAAGTGATTGTAGCATCCAGTTTATCTGTAATGGATTAAATCTGCCTTAAAATGACTTTATTTCTCTACTGTTTATTTCACATTATCCATGTTTTTTGTTAAATAAAACCACTTTGGGGGATTTAAACATTAAAGCGGCTCTCTGGATTATTTTTCTATGTATCAAAGCTTTCTAAATGTTTTAAATGATATTTCAGGTCTAAACTATGATCTATGGGTTGAGTTCCACAACATCTGTCATTCTGATGAAGACCCTCCTTCTTCCTAGAGACCCCTTTGCATTATTTCTTGCTGCCGACATTTTTCAGCCAATGAAATTCAAATTTCTGCATTCTCTCAACATGCACGCGCATCGACCAAACCTGTACCAGTAGGGGGTGCTGTCGTACAGGACTCTCCGTGTGTTTCTCTGTTTGCGTCTCAGCCTCACAGCTCATTTCTACTAAAAACCTACCCATTCCCCAGCTAAAGACAGATTTATTTGTATTTTTAAACCTTTCACCTCACAGAATGGCAAGACTTGACAGGGTTACGCGTTTATTTTGGTCAGAAAGTTCATCCAGGGCCGAGTCAAGTTCAGCTTAAGAGTTGGTACCACCTAGCCATGTGGGGCTGGTTCCATCTGCGCTGGGGAGGAGGAGTCTTGGGTCTGGGGGGGGGGGCGCTTTGCCTGGGTGTCTATGTCCTATGTAAGTTTGTAGTTACTATGTGCGTGATTGAGGGAGGTATAGTTACCCTGCTGGGGTGGGGGTGGGGGACTCCGTGGGGCTGTGTGGGGCTCCTGCCGTGGACCTGGATGGGTGGGCCGGCGATCTCCCTGCCCTGGGTGGTTTTGGGGAACGGGGGTGCTTACTGGGGCCAGCGGGGGAGCTGGCTCCCTGGGAGGGCTTGTCCCCCCAGTCTTGCCTCCCCATCCCCGGATTTTTCCCTCCCTCTGCTCCGTCACGTCACCACACACACAGGGCTTTGGGTCACGGGTACGTCATGGGTGTGGAACACCATCTCTGCAGTCCTGTGGCAGCCTGTGGCCCAATTTTATTGCACAATTTAAACACTTCCACCCCAGACATTCTTACATTATGCATCTAGGGTCTTTGGAGAAATTACACCCAGTAATACCCGGGGGGAGGGAGGTCTAGCCGGCTAACCTCTCCTCCGGTGTCATTACCCATCTCCACGCATTTAGACACTTTAGGATCCAGGGCGGGGGATGGCGGGCCGCCCCCCACTCTTTTTAAAAGCATCTTACTACAACAACGCATCAACACCACATTGGAGCAGGTGGGGGGAGACTTGGGGTATTCACACACCCCTGTTCTCTGCTCGCTGCCTGGGGCCTGGAGTGGAGCGGGCCGTCTGGTCGGGATCTGCAGTGGGGGGCTGCTCGGCTGCGGCGGGGTGCGCGGTGGTCTGCTTATCCCCACTTCAGTAAGGGAGGGACCATCTTCAGGATCTCACAGCCGGCTTCACCCTTAGGGCGCTGGTCCCTGGTCCTGGAAAATAGAGAGTGCATGGGGAGCGAGAGTGGGTGTATAGCGTCTATTGTGTGTCTTGGTATGTTTGCAGGAATGTGTGTGTGCACGCATGAGGGAGGGAGAGTGATTGTGTCTGTGTGTGACTGTTTTTCTGTCAGGTTTCGCCCCCCCCTTTCTGTGACATGCTAGGCCCTCCTCTGTAGACTATCCTCCCTGGCTGCGCCTCGGCATTGGTGGTGCCTTTCTCCAGTGGCGTGCTGGGGTGTCTTGGGGTCTGGGGCTGGGTGCTGGGGCGTCTGCCTGCTCTTCTTCCTGTGGCTGCCTGGTGGGATCTGGGCCCCCGGGGGTGGTCGGGCCTCTGCTGGGGCTGGTTCGCTCCTGGGTCTCGGGTCTCTGGTTCCAGTTAGATCTACCCTGGATGGCCGGCTGCAGGTGGTGCCTTGAGCTCCTAGCCACGACCCCCCAGGGGCTCTAGCGCGGCGACTGCCGAGGGGCCCACGTGGGGTGAGCCTCTGCGCCCTCTGGGGGAGAGTTTAGTGACTGCCCTGACGACGATCTCCCTGGGGTGTCCGTGCCCTGGGTGGCCTCTGGACGTCTGGGGCCTGGACCTCCTCCGCGTCCTCCGTGGGCCTTGGGGACGGGTCTGTGGCTCCTCAAACTTATTATTGAATGTTTTAATAGAGAAACCTTACATACACAAGCGCGCATATATACACACAGGTGATCACAAGGTGTTCACATAAAGACGGACTCAGGTGTTTTCAGACACATTGACTGGGGCAGTGGTTGACACTGAACTCTCTTGAACTGGTGTATACGTAAACATTTGAAGAATATCACAACTGTTGTATATTCATATGCTGTTTGTTGCTGTTGTATCTTTTCTCCCTGTTTTGTTTGCTTGTTTGTGCTTTATTTGCAGGTCTAGAAGTGGACTCTTCACGTCTCTTGTTCTCTTCTTTTTCTGTTTACTTTCTCCCCCATCCCTCTTTCTGTACCATTCCCTTCACTTTCAGGCTCCGTGTCCAATCAACCATAAAAATATTCTAATAAAGATTTTGGGGGTTATATTTCAACAAAAATCAGGAGGAGTTTTATAGCAGTGGCTGTAACCTCTCACCTGAAACAGCAACACTGTTGGGCTTGTTTTTGGCACTCAGACATTATTCTGTTTGCTCCACAGCCGGACAGGACACGGGGTTAAAAAAACAAAAGAAAAAAAAGATAAAACAGGGTTACGCGTTTATTTTGGTCAGAAAGTTCATCCAGGGCCGAGTCAAGTTCAGCTTCAGAGTCCAGCAGCAGCTCGCTGCTAACAGAGCTAATATCAGAAGCAGCAGGGACAGAGAGGGCTCATCAGACCCTCGTAGTGTTGTTGGAATAAGATTGTGAGCTGTGAGTGATTAAACCCAATCCAATCCAATCCAATCCAATCCAACTTTATTTATATAGCACTTTAAACAACCAGTACAGGCCCAAAGTGCTGCACAATAAAACAAGATAAAAACAAAACAACAGAAAAGGTAAAAGACAAAAAAGGGACTAAAACACACATAATACATAAAAACAGCCGTATGATAAAATACAAAGGATAAAATCAAAAACTAAAACCAAGACACTAAAATCATCACCTAGCTATATGCCAAGGAGAAGAGATGAGTCTTCAAGAGTGATTTAAAGTGACTCAGAGAAGAGGCCTGTCTGATGACCACGGGCAGGTCATTCCACATGCTAGGAGCTGCTACAGCAAAAGCACGATCACCTCTAAGCTTCCGCTGGGTCCTAGGAACCCTCAGGAGCAGCTGATCAGCTGACCTGAGGGAGCGAGAGGGCGCATAAGGCTGTAGCAGCTCAGAGAGGTAGGACGGGGCGAGGTCATGGAGGGCCTTAAAAGCAAATAAAAGAACCTTAAAATGAATCCTAAAATGAACAGGCAACCAGTGAAGTGATGCTAAAACAGGGGTAATGTGCTCATATTTATGTGTTCCTGTTAAAAGACGAGCTGCAGCGTTTTGTACCCTCTGGAGCCGAGTAATGGACACAGCACTGACCCCTATATACAGTGCATTACAGTAGTCCAGACGAGTGGTGACAAAAGCATGAATTACTGTTTCGAAGAGCTGTCTGGGAAGAATGGGTTTTATTTTGGCTAGCTGCCTCAGCTGAAAAAAGCTGGATTTAACCACTGATGTGATCTGGGAGTCAAATTTAAGACCAGCATCAACCTTAACACCCAGGTTTGTGATGAGCTGCTTGTTATACTGGGCCAGGTAACCCAGATCAACACTGGGGGGCGCAGTAGAGCTGCCAAAAATCATCACTTCTGTCTTATCTTCATTAAATTTTAGGAAATTCTTTGCTGTCCAAGCCTTAATGTCGTCAAGACACTTAAGCAATGATGCAACCGAATGCGTCCCTTTCCTTTTAAGGGGAACATAGATTTGACAGTCATCAGCATAACAATGGAATGGAATGCCGTGCTTCCTAAGGATGGAGCCAAGCGGGAGCAAATACAGTAAAAATAAGAGTGGGCCCAGAACCGAACCCTGTGGAACACCACATGAGAGGGAGGAGGAGGGGGACACATGGTCACCTAGCCGCACACAAAAAGTTCGGCCCACTAGGTAGGATCTGAACCACTCCAGGGCCACATCCCTAATTCCCACCCACTGTTCCAAGCGAGAAAGTAGGATATCGTGATCCACAGTATCAAATGCTGCTGATAAGTCTAAAAGCACGAGGACAACACAGTCACCAGAGTCAGTAGCTAAAAACACATCATTAAAAACCTTTAAAAGGGCTGATTCAGTGCTGTGTGAAGCTTTAAAACCGGATTGGAAGACCTCTAAAATATTTTGCTCCTCCAGAAAGGCCGTCAACTGATTATGAACAATCTTTTCCAAGACCTTTGAAAGGAAAGGTAGTTTGGAGATAGGCCTGAAATTAGCAAGAACAGTAGGATCAAGAGCTGGTTTTTTAATCAGGGGCTGGACTACTGCACGTTTAAAACCATCAGGAACCACTCCTGATGACAGACTACTGTTTAAAAGTTGAAGAACAACAGGACCGACAGTGGGGAAAACCTCTTTACATTTACTCTTTACATTTACATTTTAAACCCTACACATTGAGCTGTACACTTTATGCCCGAAGTATATGCGCCATGTGCACGCACGCACACGCGACCGGACGCGCATGTCGAGATGTTTTGAGGAGGAGCCTTTGGACGCTAGATTCAAAAACGGCTCTCTTGATGAAATAATCCAGAGTGCGGCTTTAATATGAGTCTCTGAAAACTCTGATAAAGTCATTGACAGATCAATGTGTTTTAGTGTTGATGTTGTTTGATTTGTTGAATGTTCAGTTGTCAGTTATGCTGAAAAACACGTTTGAGCAGCGAGCGCTGCCACATTCACTTTATTAACGAGAGGCGCATGCACAGATGAGACTGTCGGTTCACCAGGAAACGCCAGGAACCCAGACAGACAGTCCATACCTGGTTAATGACTTGGTTGGAGTTCTGCGTGAAGTCTGCCAAGTTGTTGCCGCGGGTTCGTGACTCGCTCAGCGCTCTGCCGTGTCTCCTCCAACCTGAACCAAGCTCCGAACCACACGGTTCAGTTCAGGAGGAGGGGGCATATGCCGAGGTTGGCACAGTTGCGCAGCTCCCGGACACGCCTCTTTCACCTCCTTGGGTCCAAGTGAAAGTCCTGAACCGGGAACCGGCTCTCGGTGAAGGAGGCGCGTCTCCTGAACCCTGGACCGGGAGCCGCAGGGCCTGGTGAAGGATCGGACACGCCTCCTTCCAGGTGAAAGACCGGACCCGCTCTCCTCCTTCACCACCGAGCGGGTCCGGACTCCGGAAAGAACCGGATCTGGGTCTGGGTCAGGATAGGAGTCTGCCATTTGGTGATGCCTGGTCTAGACCCAGCAACCCAATTTAGATTAAAGGCGTTATTTTTTTTATTGAGCAATTACAGTCTCGCGTTAAGCGCGTTAACGCCGTTATTGGCCCAGCACTAGTTAAAATACTGCAATTTTTAAAGAAGATCATTATAAATCAAGGCAGAAATGTCTGAAAACAGCTAGCTAATGAAGTGAGATGTATTTAGCTGGGATGGTACTACAAAGCAGTGAACCATCTTGTGACTTTTTGGTCTTTGGTTTCTGTTTCTGCTGTTTCTACCGCCCCCTTGTGGCAATTTTGTGACATTACAACAAGCATTATTGGTTTGAATGCATGTCAATGCATTCATTGGTTTGAATGCATGTCAATGCATTGAGTTCCTCCTGTACAATCTTTGGCTCGCTTCTTCTTCTGCAATTTTCAACCGATTTCAACAAATTATACCTCAAATCGTTCAGCTTGTTTAGGACATGCCGGCTATGACTTTTCCTAATGATATCTTTAAAACTTTTTAAATTATTCACCTTTTTTTGCAGCCCATTGAAATACATTGAAATTCTTCAAATTCTTCTAAATTTTCTAATAATTCCACTCTTTTTCCAAGTTTAACTACTTCAGCATACTTCAACTTAGAAACTTCATTCAACTTTTAAACAACTCTCAAGACATTCAATTATTACCGTATGATTAAGCTTTTTGATATCTTTTACCATTCCTGAGAAATGACGAGTTAAACTTGAGGAACATTTCAGACATCAGACAAAAAAATCACCAAAAATATAATGAAAAAGACAGGAGCAGAAAGGCAGGTTCTGCGCCAACTAGGTCGATTTGTGAGAGAACCGTAAGTCACACAGACATCAGAGTTACACTTTCTGAAAGCTAACAAAAATCAGAGATGTATAATTCATATATGTGCTGTGAAAAATGTGGGAGCAGGACAACTTTGTTCGGAGGTGGATCATGAATCTCAAACGTCTCTCCCACTCTAGTGATGTCATCACCGCCCTCTAACTGACAGGACATTTTGGATTAGGAGAAAATTTTCTTTCAAACTGTAACTACTGTCACTCAGTTTAAAGAACATCAACCAATTATACATTAAAATGTGGGGATTTTTGTCTACTTTCAGAATATCTGCTTGTTTGGGCCATAGGTATTATGGCTCGTTCATAAATCACCTCAAAGCCAGGAGAAGTCCGCTCATTTTCGGTCGATTTCCTATGTTAAATGCCTCATGAGATTTCTAGAAGTTTCTGAACGAAACATGGTTTTTCTATCGCCATATCTCCTTCAAATATTAACGTAGATGTACAAAAATAGAGACTTAACATCTCCAAAGCCTGCTGTCACTCACGGATTTTAAATTTTTTAAATTGGTCAAACGGTTTCCTAAAGACAGTGATTTGTTCGAGCCCTACAACTTGCCTTTTCCTGCTGTATTTTAACAGTGTCACAGGTGTCCATCATCTTCATCACATCATCTTCATCATCAGCTCGTTAGCCTTTCTAAACACTGAACAGATCAAAGGGACAGAGTTACACTGGTTTTAACCTGGAAATGACTGATGCAGGACCAGGATCAGAGTAGGGACCAGAGCCACAACAACATCCAGGACCAGGACCAGAACCTGGACTTCAACCTGGAACAGGACTAAAACTGGGTCCATGCCCAGGACCTGACCATACCCAGAACCAGGACTAGAACAGAGTCTAGAACCAGG
>SSNR01000857.1:16859-31900 GCA_006937965.1 Callopanchax toddi | reverse complement strand
TTCTACCGCCCCCTTGTGGCAATTTTGTGACATTACAACAAGCATTATTGGTTTGAATGCATGTCAATGCATTCATTGGTTTGAATGCATGTCAATGCATTGAGTTCCTCCTGTACAATCTTTGGCTCGCTTCTTCTTCTGCAATTTTCAACCGATTTCAACAAATTATACCTCAAATCGTTCAGCTTGTTTAGGACATGCCGGCTATGACTTTTCCTAATGATATCTTTAAAACTTTTTAAATTATTCACCTTTTTTTGCAGCCCATTGAAATACATTGAAATTCTTCAAATTCTTCTAAATTTTCTAATAATTCCACTCTTTTTCCAAGTTTAACTACTTCAGCATACTTCAACTTAGAAACTTCATTCAACTTTTAAACAACTCTCAAGACATTCAACTATTACCGTACACACACAGACATCAGATTTACACTTTCTGAAAGCTAACAAAAATCTCTAATCAGAGATGTATAATTCATACATGTGCTGTGAAAAATGTGGGAGCAGGACAACTTTGTTCGGAGGTGGATCAAAAATCTCAAACCTGTCTCCCACTCTAATGATGACATCACCGCCCTCTAACTGACAGCACATTTTGGATTAGGAGAAATTTTTCTTTCAAACTGTAACTACTGTAACTCAGTTTAAAGAACATCAAACAATTATACATTAAAATGTATGGATTTTTGTCTACTTTCAGAATATCTGCTTGTTTGGCCCATAGGTATTGTGGCTCGTTCATAAATCACCTCAAAGCCAGGACAAGTCAGCTCAGTTTCGGTCTATTTCCCATGTTAAATGCCTCATGAGATTTCTAGAAGTTTCTGAACGAAACATGGTTTTTCTATCGTCATATCTCCTTCAAATATTAACGTAGGTGTACAAAAATTGAGACTTAACATCTCCAAGGCCTTCTGTCACTCATATATTTTTAATTTTTTAAATTGGTCAAACAGTTTCCTAAAGACAGTGATTTGTTCGAGCCCTACAACTTGCCTTTTCCTGCTGTATTTTAACAGTGTCACAGGTGTCCATCATCTTCATCACATCATCATCATCAGCTCGTTAGCCTTTATAAACACTGAACAGATCAAAGGGACAGAGTTCCACTGGTTTTAACCTGGAAATGACTGATGCAGGACCAGGATCAGAGTAGGGACCAGAGCCACAACAACATCCAGGACCAGGACCAGAACCTGGACTTCAACCTGGAACAGGACTAAAACTGGGTCCATGCCCAGGACCTGACCATACCCAGAACCAGGACTAGAACAGAGTCTAGAACCAGGACTAGAAGCAGAAATGGGTCCTAACCCAGAATCTAGGCCAGATCCAGGACCAGAACCAAAAAACTGAACCAGGACTGGGTCTAAGCCCAGGACCTTAGCCAGATCCAGAACCAAGACCAGGACCTGACACAAGACCTAGACAAGAACCAGGACCACAACCAGCTCCAGGGTCTGGACCCAGGACTTAGGCCAGAAACAGAACCAGGAACACATCAGACCCAGGATCTGGACCAATAACAGAACTAGGTCCAGACCCAGGACCAGGACTAGAACTGGGTCCAGACCCACCACCTGGAAAAGAACAAGTGTCAAAACAAAGATTTGGACCAAATCTAGGACTTGGAACAGGATGAGGGCCAGGACCTGATCTAAAACCTGAACCAGAACAGAAATCTGGAACAGGATTAAGGCCAGAACTAAAACCTGGACCAGGTATGCTAATGCTAAAATTAGCATTAGCATGTAAACATATTAAAGGTAGCTTTTGCATGTTAGCATGCTAATAATGACATTTTTACTTTTTAGCATGGCAACAAGTCACCCCAACCATTAGCATATTAGCATGCTAATGCTAACTCAGCTTGAAATTGAGTTTTTGCACATTTTGCATGTGACTGGGAGCTTGAACCCAGACACATTATATATCAAATCGACTGACTTCTTCCTGTGATGTCTGGTTGAAAGTTTCATAGTGTTCTGATAAACTATGGTGAAGTTATTTACAAAAAACTACGTCCAAAATCGCGTTGACAGGGTTTAAACCATAGAATTTCTGCTAAAACGTACTAATGTTTTAGAGCCTGCTGTGTTGACACACTTTGACAAAAGAACTTCATTCATGTTTTAAAATAATCAGGAGACTTTGGACTCAAAAATATTGAGAAACCATGCTGGAATCTTGGACCATCTTTTTCTGATCACATCAACAGCTAACTCGCCAAACAACCACATTAAATGATTGAAGCTGCCTCCACTTTTGAAGGTTTGACAGCTTCCTGATAGACCCTGTGCACGTTAGCATATGCTACTTCTGGTGGGAAGACTCCTGTCCAGTGTATTATTTCCGGTTTGATATTCTCGCCTGGTCGCACCCTATTTACGGTCTTGTATTCCCGAAGAAGTCGACAAAATGAGTGGACTAAGCGGCGATTTAAATTCTTCTAGATGTCTAGGGCATTTGCCTAATATTTCTATTGATGATGTTCACCGACTTGTTGATAGTTTTCCCTGCGCCAAAGAGCAAACGAGAGAAAAGCTTCACATTTTATATTTCGCAGGATTTATCTCATTTTGAAGGTAAGTCACAACCTTCCCCATCGTCAATACTTATAGTTTGAGACCCTTACCAACGTAAATTATTTGTGTATATGCTGTGGCTTTTTTACGGTTTGTTTACATGCTGTGTAATCCTCCGCTGACGGTCGCGGTTTGGAGAACCTGTTTAGAAGCTGCAGATCGCGTGGTTCCTATTCGATTGATCTAACACCGGGCCCATTTAGCACTTAAATCCATAGGATTAGACACAAAATTAGTCCATCAGCCAGTCATCATATAGAAATAAAAACTCTCCGGTGTGGAGCGCAGCGCAGCAGCAGCTGAGGCACAGCTCTGTGCGCTTTGCGGGACTCTGTATAATATTAACGTTCATTATGATTTCATGAGAGAGAGAGATGAGGTGTTCACAACCTTCCCCATCGTAAATCCTAATATATAGCAGGGGTCCCGTTAACCGGAAATTTCCCGTATTTAACCGTTTTTTTTTTTTTTACTTTGACGGAAAGATCTGAAGGGCGCCGGTCATTCTGACAGGTTTGCGCACGAGCCTGCCCGTCCATACCGTCATAGGAAATCACTGAATTGTCCCCTCTAATAATTCGAACCAAGGATGCAGAAATAGTGCAGCATCTCCACCAACCAATTCCTGCAGCCCAGACTGAGGTTCTGCAGAGCGCAGCAGAAGAACACTGGTCCACCAGAGCGCATCAGGTGTCAGACCCGAACCACTCAAACGCCCCTTTGCAATCCGGTGCTCAGTGCGCGATCAGATATGGATTAACTACACTTCCTGTTGTAATGCGCCCTCAGAGTAGCGTTCATAGGCTGTGGAGGCTTGTTGACACGCAAAATCTGCTCCGCGAGCTGCGCGCACATAGAACTGGACTCCAAACGCGAGGAGGTCTGCATTAAACAGCAGTGCCAGGTTTTCCCCTGAGTATCTCAATGAAAAATATGTGAACCCCTCATCCCTCTCTCACTGTCTCTCATGATCTCATAATGAATGTTAATATTCTGTAATCAGAGTCCCGCGGAGCGCACAGACCTGCACCTCGCTGCAAGGCGCTCGACTCCAAACGGAGTTTTTAGACATTTCTATAGGATGACTGGCCGATCGACTAATTTAGAGTCTAATCCTATGGATTTATGTGCTAAATGGGCCCGGTGTTTGAGCAATAATGCTACTGAAAATGTAATTATTATAATTTTTAAAATTAATAAGTGATGGATAAAAATAGATTATGACCGAATTTTAAAAACCCTGTCAGTCAAAATGACGGAAAACCAAAAAGTCTAGCACGACCTCTGATATACAACAACCATTTTTTAACCCGATCCTTTCCTTTTCGTAATTTGGACATGATTCTGTAGTCCATCTTCGCAGTAAGGATTTACCGTCAAATACAGCTACAGGAAACGAAAGACAGTACATCCGGTCTCAAACCCGGAAGTTAGCATTTTCTCGTGCACAGGGTCTATTGGAGAGAATTACACCTTGAAAACTTAAACTTTTCATCCAGTTGTTCTTGGTATGTCTCTCACTGATTAAAATTTCATGTCACAGTTAGCTTAGATTAAACATTAGCTCTGGTCTTTAGACATTTTCAGAGGATTTTGCCATTTTTGACTAATGTCAACTTGACATTTAGCTATGTCTCACTTTGTCCTTCACTGATTTAACTTTATTTACTTTATTTAAAATGTATTTATTTAAGCTTTGTTGTTAGCAATTTTAGCAGTCTTATGCATTCTTTTCAGCAAAATTTGACTTTTTAAAACAATTTTCAACCTGTAAATTTCTACAAATCAGGTATTTTAAACTCTTCAACTGAAATTAAACTAAGCTTCCCTAAATTTCAAATATTTAAAATATTTCTGCTAATGTTGGATCTTCAGCTGTAATTTAGCTTGAGATAAACTCTTTCACTAAATTATTTAAAATATTTCTGCTGAAACTTCAACTTTTAATAAAAGATTCTGCTTTTTATGACATTTCAACGTCATTTCAGCTTAAGTTCATCTTGATTAAATAAGGTTCCAGCTATGTTCAACTGTTTAATCTCTTCCAGGCCCTGTTTGATTTTACTGTCATTCCTTAGTTTAGCTTAGTTGAAACTTTAGATGCAGGTTTCAGCCATTTTAGAGGTTTTATCATTGCCAATTTAAACTTTTATTCAGATGATTTTCAGTCTGTCTTTCACTGATTTAGCTGTATTTACACATTTCAGCTTAGATGAAGCTTTTACACTGTTCTTTAGCTTTTTTCACAACTTTAAGCAATATTTTCAGCTAAATTACACTTTTTTTTATCAATTTGGTACAATGGCATTTCAACAGTTCAGATATTTTTAACAAATTTATTCAAGTTTAATAACTTTAAGCAACATTAAACGTCAACAATTCAACCTCTGGCCAACTTTAAACATTGATTCAGAATGGGCTACTTTATTTCATTTTGGGACACTTCTGGCCAACTTTAAACATTGATTCAGATTGGGCTACTTTGTTTCATTTTGGGACACCTCTGGCCAACTTTAAACATTGATTCAGAATGGGCTTTTTTGTTTCATTTTGGGACACCTGCGGGGGTCTCCCAGGGAGGTGGGGGGTCACTTTGGCCAACACATTGATTCAAAATGGGCTACTTTTTTCATTTTGGGACACCTCCGGGGTGGGGGTGGGGGGTCACTTTGGCCAACTTTAAACATTGATTCAAAATGGGCTACTTTTTTCATTTTGGGACACCTCCGGGGTGGGGGTGGGGGGTCACTTTGGTCAACTTTAAACATTGATTCAGATTGGGCTACATTCTTTCATTTTGGGACACCTCTGGCCAACTTTAAACATTGATTCAGAATGGGCTACTTTATTTCATTTTGGGACACCTCTGGCCAACTTTAAACATTGATTCAGAATGGGCTACTTTGTTTCATTTTGGGACACCTCTGGCCAACTTTAAACATTGATTCAGAATGGGCTACTTTGTTTCATTTTGGGACACCTCTGGCCAACTTTAAACATTGATTCAGAATGGGCTACTTTGTTTAATTTTAGGGCACCTGCGGGGGTCACCCAGGGAGGTGGGGGGTCACTTTGGCCAACTTTAAACATTGATTCAGAATGGGCTACTTTCTTTCATTTTGGGACACCTCTGGCCAACTTTAAACATTGATTCAGAATGGGCTACTTTGTTTCATTTTAGGACACCTCTGGCCAACTTTAAACATTGATTCAGAATGGGCTACTTTCTTTCATTTTGGGACACCTCTGGCCAACTTTAAACATTGATTCAGAATGGGCTACTTTGTTTCATTTTGGGACACCTCTGGCCAACTTTACACATTGATTCAGAATGGGCTATTTTATTTCATTTTGGGACACCTCTGGCCAACTTTAAACATTGATTCAGAATGGGCTTTTTTGTTTCATTTTGGGACACCTGCGGGGGTCTCCCAGAGAGGTGGGGGGTCACTTTGGCCAACTTTTAAACATTGATTCAAAATGGGCTACTTTTTTCATTTTGGGACACCTCCGGGGTGGGGGTGGGGGGTCACTTTGGTCAACTTTAAACATTGATTCAGAATGGGCTACTTTCTTTCATTTTGGGACACATCTGGTCAAGTTTAAACATTGATTCAGAATGGGGTACTTTGTTTCATTTTGGGACACCTGCGGGGGTCACCCAGGGAGGTGGGGGGTCACTTTGGCCAACTTTAAGCATTGATTCAAAATGGGCTACTTTTTTCCATTTGGGACACCTCCGGGGTGGGGTGGGGGGTCACTTTGGCCAACTTTAAACATTGATTCAGATTGGGCTACTTTATTTCATTTTGGGACACCTCTGGCCAACTTTAAACATTGATTCAGAATGGGCTACTTTGTTTCATTTTGGGACACCTCTAGCCAACTTTAAACATTGATTCAGATTGGGCTACTTTGTTTCATTTTGGGACACCTCTGGCCAACTTTAAACATTGATTCAGAATGGGCTACTTTGTTTCATTTTGGGACACCTCTGGCCAACTTTAAACATTGATTCAGAATGGGCTACTTTGTTTCATTTTAGGGCACCTTCGGGGGTCACCCAGGGAGGTGGGGGGTCACTTAGGCCAACTTTAAACATTGATTCAAAATGGGCTACTTTTTTACATTTGGGACACCTCTGGCCAACTTTAAACATTGATTCAGAATGGGCTACTTTGTTTCATTTTGGGACACCTCTGGCCAACTTTAAACATTGATTCTGAATGGGCTACTTTGTTTCATTTTGGGACACCTCTGGCCAACTTTAAACATTGATTCAGAATGGGCTACTTTGTTTCATTTTGGGACACCTGTGGGGGTCACCCAGGGAGGTGGGGGGTCACTTAGGCCAACTTTAAACATTGATTCAAAATGGGCTACTTTTTTACATTTGGGACACCTCTGGCCAACTTTAACATTGATTCAGAATGGGCTACTTTCTTTCATTTTGGGACACCTCTGGCCAACTTTAAACATTGATTCAGATTGGGCTACTTTCTTTCATTTTGGGACATCTCTGGCCAACTTTAAACATTGATTCTGAATGGGCTACTTTGTTTCATTTTGGGACACCTCTGGCCAACTTTAAACATTGATTTAGAATGGGCTACTTTGTTTCATTTTGGGACACCTGTGGGGATCACCCAGGGAGGTGGGGGGTCACTTTGGCCAACTTTAAACATTGATTCAAAATGGGCTACTTTTTTCATTTTGGGACACCTCCGGGGTGGGGGGGGGGGTCACTTTGGCACACTTTAAACATTGATTCAGATTGGGCTACTTTATTTCATTTTGGGACACCTCTGGCCAACTTCAAACATTAATTCAGATTGTGCTACTTTATTTAATCTTGGGACACCTCTGGCCAACTTTAAACATTGATTCAGAATGGGCTACTTTATTTCATTTTGGGATACTTCTGGCCAACTTTAAACATTGATTCAGATTGGGCTACTTTCTTTCATTTTGGAACACCTCTGGCCAACTTTAAACATTGATTCAGAATGGGCTACTTTCTTTCATTTTGGGACACATCTGGTCAACTTAAAAACATTGATTCAGAATAGGCTACTTTGTTTCATTTTGGGACACCTCTGGCCAACTTTAAACATTAATTCAGAATGGGCTACTTTGTTTCATTTTGGGACACCCCTGGCCAACTTTAAACATTGATTCAGAATGGGCTACTTTGTTTCATTTTGGGACACCTGCGGGGGTCACCCAGGGAGGTGGGGGGTCACTTTGGCCAACTTTAAACATTGATTCAAAATGGGCTACTTTTTTCATTTTGGGACACCTCTGGCCAACTTTAAACATTGATTCAGATTGGGCTACTTTCTTTCATTTTGGGACACCTCTGGCCAACTTTAAACATTGATTCAGATTGGGCTACTTTATTTCATCTTGGGACACCTCTGGCCAACTTTAAACATTGATTCCGAATGGGCTACTTTCTTTCATTTTGGGACACATCTGGTCAACTTTAAACATTGATTCAGAATGGGCTACTTTGTTTCATTTTGGGACACCTCTGGCCAACTTTAAACATTGATTCCGAATGGGCTACTTTCTTTCATTTTGGGACACCTCTGGCCAACTTTAAACATTGATTCAGAATGGGCTACTTTATTTCATTTTGGGACACCTCTGGCCAACTTCAAACATTGATTCAGAATGGGCTACTTTATTTAATCTTGGGACACCTCTGGCCAAATTTAAACATTGATTCAGAATGGGCTACTTTATTTCATTTTGGGATACTTCTGGCCAACTTTAAACATTGATTCAGATTGGGCTACTTTCTTTCATTTTGGGACACCTCTGGCCAACTTTAAACATTGATTCAGAATGGGCTACTTTCTTTCATTTTGGGACACATCTGGTCAACTTAAAAACATTGATTCAGAATGGGCTACTTTGTTTCATTTTGGGACACCTCTGGCCAACTTTAAACATTAATTCAGAATGGGCTACTTTCTTACATTTTGGGACACATCTGGTCAACTTAAAAACATTGATTCAGAATGGGCTACTTTGTTTCATTTTGGGACACCTCTGGCCAACTTTAAACATTGATTCAGAATCGGCTACTTTATTTCATTTTGGGACACTTCTGGCCACCTTTAAACATTGATTCAGATTGGGCTACTTTCTTTCATTTTGGGACACCTCTGGCCAACTTCAAACATTGATTCAGATTGGGCTACTTTATTTAATCTTGGGACACCTCTGGCCAAATTTAAACATTGATTCAGAATGGGCTACTTTCTTTCATTTTGGGACACCTCTGGCCAACTTTAAACATTGATTCAGAATGGGCTACTTTCTTTCATTTTGGGACACCTCTGGCCAACTTTAAACATTGATTCAGATTGGGCTACTTTATTTCATCTTGGGACACCTCTGGCCAACTTTAAACATTGATCCAGAATGGGCTATTTTGTTTCATTTTGGGACACCTGCGGGGGTCACCCAGGGAGGTGGGGGGTCACTTTGGCCAACTTTAAACATTGATTCAAAATGGGCTACTTTTTTTATTTTGGGACACCTCCGGGGTGGGGGGTGGGGGGTCACTTTGGCCAACTTTAAACATTGATTCAGATTGGTCTACTTTATTTCATTTTGGGACACCTCTGGCCAACTTTAAACATTGATTCAGAATGGGCTACTTTATTTAATTTTGGGACACCTCTGGCCAACTTTAAACATTGATTCAGATTGGGCTACTTTATTTCATTTTGGGACACCTCTGGCCAACTTTAAACATTGATTCAGATTGGGCTACTTTATTTCATTTTGGGACACCTCTGGCCAACTTTAAACATTGATTCAGAATGGGCTACTTTGTTTCATTTTGGGACACCTCTGGCCAACTTTAAACATTGATTCAGATTGGGCTACTTTGTTTCATTTTGGGACACCTCTGGCCAACTTTAAACATTGATTCAGAATGGGCTACT
This sequence comes from Callopanchax toddi, assembly GCA_006937965.1. Lineage (NCBI taxonomy): Eukaryota > Metazoa > Chordata > Actinopteri > Cyprinodontiformes > Nothobranchiidae > Callopanchax > Callopanchax toddi. The sequence continues at coordinate 22,351 of SSNR01000857.1, read as the reverse complement.
TTATTTCATTTTGGGACACCTCTGGCCAACTTTAAACATTGATTCAGAATGGGCTACTTTATTTCATTTTGGGACACCTCTGGCCAACTTTAAACATTGATTCAGATTGGGCTACTTTCTTTCATTTTGGGACACCTCTGGCCAACTTTAAACATTGATTCAGAATGGGCTACTTTGTTTCATTTTGGGACACCTCTGGCCAACTTTAAACATTGATTCAGAATGGGCTACTTTGTTTCATTTTAGGGCACCTGCGGGGGTCACCCAGGGAGGTGGGGGGTCACTTTGGCCAACTTTAAACATTGATTCAGAATGGGCTACTTTCTTTCATTCTGGGACACCTCTGGCCAACTTTAAACATGGATTCAGAATGGGCTACTTTGTTTCATTTTGGGACACCTCCGGGGGGGGGGGGATTCTTCAAATTCTTCACATTTTTCTAATAATTACACTCTTTTTCCAAGTTTAACTACTTCAGCATACTTCAACCTAGAAACTTCATTCAACTTTTAAACAACTCTCAAGACATTCAACTATTACCGTGTGATTAAGCTTTTTGATATCTTTTACCAATCCTGAGAAATGACGAGTTAAACTTGAGGAACATTTCAGACATCAGACAAAAAAATCAACAACAATATAATGAAAAAGACAGGAGCAGAAAGGCAGGTTCTGGGCCAACTAGGTCGATTTGTGAGAGAACCGTAAGTCACACAGACATCAGAGTTACACTTTCTGAAAGCTAACAAAAATCCCTAATCAGAGATGTATAATTCATACATGTGCTGTGAAAAATGTGGGAGCAGGACAACTTTGTTCGGAGGTGGATCATGAATCTCAAACATCTTTCCCACTCTAGTGATGTCATCACCGCCCTCTAACTGACAGGACATTTTGGATTAGGAGACATTTTTCTTTCAAACTGTAACTACTCTCACTCAGTTTGATGAACATCAACAAATTATACGTTAAAATGTTGGGATTTTTGTCTACTTTCAGAATCTCTGGTTGTTTGGGCCATAGGTAGTATGGCTCGTTCATAAATCTCCTCAATGCCAGGAGAAATCTGTTCATTTTCGGTCTCTTTCCTATGTTAAATCCCTCATGAGATTTCTAGAAGTTTCTGAACGAAACATGGTTTTTCTATTGCCATATCTCCTTCAAATATTGACCTAGGTGTACAAAAATTGAGACTTAACATCTCCAAAGCCTGTTGTCACTCACGGATTTAAATTTTTTTAAATTGGTCAAACGGTTTCCTAAAGACAGTGATTTGTTCGAGCCCTACAACTTGTCTTTTCCTGCTGTATTTTTAACAGTGTCACAGGTGTCCATCATCTTCATCACATCATCATCATCATCAGTTCGTTAGCCTTTATAAACACTGAACAGATCAAAGGGACAGAGTTCCACTGGTTTTAACCTGGAAATGACTGATCCAGGACCAGGATCAGAGTAGGGACCAGAGCCACAACAACATCCAGGACCTGGACCAGTGTAACTGACGTTGCTCTTTTAATCTTTTCAAATCACCAGTTCCACCACACATGCACAATCAGGCCACAGACACAGGACTGCTCTCCAAAGCTCTTTACTGGCAGGATCTGGTATGACAAATAAACACACAATACTCCATCAATGTGTGTGTTACAACCGCATACAGAGGTCTCCACCAGCTTCTATTACTGCTCTGCATTTTACATGTGATCGTATAGTGGTATTTTATAACAATAAATTAATTTAACAAATTTACATTTCAGAGCAAAACACATTTTCTTTTCTTATAAAACATTCGAAATAGTTAAAAGTGTAATAACAATAGATTAACATCACAGCCACAGGCAGTTTAAACAGCTAACTGCCACTAACAGTTATAACAGCTAGCTGCCACTGGCAATTGGAACAATAAAACATTTATAAAACATCCTTCTTAACAAAGACATCAGAGCCTACCTGGTATGACAAATAAACACACAATACTCCATCAATGTGTGTGTTACAACCGCATACAGAGGTCTGTTCAGGACAAAAAGACAAATCAAACATTACTATTAAGCACAGCTAGCTTCTATTAGCTTAGCATGCTAACCAGAGCAAATCTCTTCCATAAAGTTGTAAAATTAACACAAACACAGCAAATCTTAACAAAATACACTCTAACAGTATTTATATTTCTGTAACAGGTCTCATAAATATTTTAACACAACACTAAAATGACCTAAACACAACTTAAGTGTAGAGCGGCTTCACAGTACACCTACCTCCACCAGCTTCTATTACTGCTCTGGTGGGGAAGCCGTGAGGTGCCTGAAAGACCCTTTGCACGCAGCTGCATTAAACTACCAGTAGGTGGCTTCAAATTAATAAATAAATACTTTACATCACTTTGGGTGAAATTCACAAACATTTTCATCTCTGTTACACCAGGACCAGGATCAGAGCAGGGACCAGAGCCACAACAACATCCAGGACCTGGACCAGGACCAGGATCAGAGCAGGGACCAGAGCCACAACAACATCCAGGACCAGGACCTGGACCAGGATCAGAGCAGGGACCAGAGCCACAACAACATCCAGGACCTGGACCAGGACCAGAACCTGGACTTCAACCTGGAACAGGACTAAAACTGGGTCCATGCCCAGGATCTGAACCAGGACCAGAACCAGTACTAGAACAGAGTCTAGAATCAGGACTAGTAGCAGAAATGGATCCTAACCCAGAACCTAGGCCAGATCCAGGACCAGAACCAAAAACCTGAACCAGGACTGGGTCTAAGCCAAGGACCTTAGCCAGTTCCAGAACCAAGACCAGGACCTGACACAAGACCTAGACGAGAACCAGGACCACAACCAGCTCCAGGGTCTGGACCCAGGACTTAGGCCAGAAACAGAACCAGGAACACATCAGACCCAGGATCTGGACCAATAACAGAACTAGGTCCAGACCCAGGACCAGGACTAGAACTGGGTCCAGACCCACCACCTGGACAAGAACAAGAGTCCAAACAAAGATTTGGACCAAATCTAGGCCTTGGAACAGGATGAGGGCCAGGACCTGATCTAAAACCTGAACCAGAAAAGAAATCTGGAACAGGATTAAGGCCAGAACTAAAACCTGGACCAGGTATGCTAATGCTAAAATTAGCATTAGCATGTAAACATATTAAAGGTAGCTTTTGCATGTTAGCATGCTAATGATGACATTTTTACTTTTTTAGCGTGACAACAAGTCACCCCAGCCCGTCTAACCTATGCTGCCCAATCTCTATATGTAGATAAATCAATTTGTAAATCTATTGATAGGATGCTATTTGACTTTCTATGGAAGAACAAAACCCATTATTTACGTAAGTCTGTTGTTCTAAACAACGATAAGTCAGGTGGCCTAAACTTTATTGATTTTGACTCCCTTAATAATACTTTTAAAATCAAATGGATTAAAAATTACCTTAAAAATCCAACCTCTATCTGGAATTTTATTTCACAGCATATGTTTTCACATTTAGGTGGTCTTGACTTTATCCTCCTCTGTAATTACAGTATCCCAAAAATACCTACTAAACTCTCTAATTTTCACCAACAAGTACTTTTAGCATGGTCCCTTATTTATAAGCACAACTTTTCTCCTCATAAATGTTACATTTGGAACAATTCTAATATTCTATATAAGAACAAGTCTTTGTTTCTTCAGTCATGGTTCAATAATAATATTAATTTAGTGCATCAGTTATTTAACAACAAAGGGTTATTGTATAGCTATGTGGAATTTCTTAACCACTACAAAATTCCTGTTACTTCAAGAGAGTATAGTATTGTATTTGATGCCATACCATCTGGTGTAATAATGTTATTTAAAGGTGTAGACTTCTCTTCTATTCAACCTGTGAGTCCTCCTGATCCTAGACAATCTACTGTTGGTGAGGTCTGTTTTTCAACTGTTAAAGGTATCAATTCCAAAATCCGATTTTTGTTTCAAGGAAACTTGGTTTCCTCTCCATCCTCTGTATCATACTGGAGCACGTCCGTTCAGAATCTTAACTGGGTCAAAATCTGGTCTCTCTCTCAAAGAAATTTTTTCTTACGAATAAAGTTAAAGAAGTATCTTTTAAATTAATCCACAGATTTTACCCAACTAAACACTTTCTTCAAAGGTATAAAGCTGATATAGATGGCTCTTGTTCTTTCTGCAAGCTTCACCCAGAGACGTATATTCATCTTTTTTGGAAATGTACCTGTTCACAGAACTTTTGGAAGGACATTGCAACCTTGATCTCTAAGATCAAACCGGACTTTTCACTGTATTTCAAACATGTTTTATTTGGTATAACAGAATTTAATGTAAAGGACTCATCTCATATGTTTTTGATCAATCTGATCTTGTTTCTTGCAAAGTTTCACATTCATAAATCTAAAGTCATGAATACAAAACCGTTTTATAAATTATTTGTTAAAGACCTGAAATCATATATAGATACTGTATCAGACNAAAAAGTCTAACATGCAGCTTTTCATTCAATCTAATAACTGCCATTCAGAACAAAATAAAATTATTGATTTGATTGTGAAACTCTTCATTTTTGTATTTTAAAATATCATTTTTGATTTGTATGGAATTAAATACTCTTTCAAAGGATACAACACAAAGTTTTTTATTTCTCTCAAAACATATATTTGTTTTCATGTTCAGCAACTAATATATTTAACTTGAGTGAAATACAAGTTGCACTTGAACGCACCCATGAACAGACCGAGCCCTTCTGCATGCCTGGAAGCATCGTGTCACATCACCGATGGATTTAATCCGAAAATAAACGTAAGTAAATCCAAGTGAGTTACAACATGTTTTTGTAATTTGTGGTGCCAAAATTGCAAAGAATGGCCCAATAAGCTGTATCACCACCAGCCACCACCAAAGATAGCCATCTTTGCATGATTGTCGCTTGTAGCTGACACTATCCGACGTTCGAGCTGGTAAACGAAGTCAGTGGCAATAGTAGTATGTCAGTCGGGAATGCAATTTGGTCAAAAGCCTTACATCTAGGGTGAAATAAATATTGCTTAAAGTACCAAGCTACTAACTAGCTAGCGTTACCACAAGGTATCTGTGGTGCACACAGCTAGCTAGCTAGCGTGGGTTACTCTGAACTCTGCTATCGTTTGAATTTGCTTTTGAGCTTGCGCTCTCATGAGTCACGACAATGACTAGGGGTGTGTGTGTGTGTGTGTGTGTGTGTGTGTGTGTGTGCGTGCGTGCGTGCGTGCGTGCGATATATATATATATATACATATTTGTGTGTGTGTGTGTGTGAACGCGCGCGTGCGTGAGCGATACTCCGTCGTCACCTCAGTGAAGCTGAACCCCCCCCACTTAAAAAACTAGGTAAATAGATCGAGTAAGTAAGTAAGTAAGTAAGTAAGTAAAGTTTATTTATATAGCACCTTTCACAGAAAAAATCACAAAGTGCTTCACAGAAAACAGAATCAAACATGAT